>NW_020872324.1:22500-25000 GCF_003789085.1 Penaeus vannamei | reverse complement strand
ATGATGATAAAATGATGATGATGAGGAGGAGGAGGACGGGAAAGAGCATGATAACGATGATAAAGATGATGGGAGATATAATTATGATGATAAGGATGATGATGATGATGAGGGGGAGGAGGATGAGAAAGAGCAAGATAATGATGATGATGATAAAAATAATAGGAGAGATAATGATGATGATAAGGGTGATAAAGATGATGGCAGGAGAGAATGATGATGATGATTGTTAATAATAATGATAATAATATTGCTTATCAAAATTACGATAATGCCAACATAGATATCAATAACAATAAACCAGATGATAAACAGAAAATGAAAATGTCACTTTTCACGAAATATGTGCATTTTCTGCTATCAAAATAGTCATTTTTTTTTCTTTTTTTTTCTTTCACTCATGTCCGTCAGTCATAACAATATGTGTCACTGTCATGTTCTCAGTAACATGCTATGAAAAGACTGATTTTTAATGGCTTGTTCCAATACTTCTGTGACACTTTTTTTCTTTCTTTCTTTTCGTATTTTTTAAGATCCCAAAATGATTCTTTGATTCTTGTAAATCTACTTTTTTATTTTTTTTATTTCTTTCTTCTACTAAATTAAATTGAATTAAATTAAATCTACTATTTTTTATTTTTTCATTTATTTTGTTTTTCTTTCTTTTTTTTAGTGTGTATGTACTGTGTGTTTGTTTGAGGGGGGGGGGGATTAATGTATTTTGTGTATTGTTGTGTGTATGTGTCTCTCTATCAATCTATCTATCTATTTGTCTATCTCTCTTTCTCTTTCTCACTACCTATCTCTCTTCTTTCTCCTCTCCTCTCTTCTCTCTCTCTCCCCTCTCTCTCTCACTCTCTATGTGTGTTGTGTGTATCTGTGTGTATGTATTTTTTCATCTATCTATTTACCGCTCTCTCTCTTCTTCTCTCTCTTCCTCTCTCTCTCTCTCTGCTTCCTCTCTCTCTCTTCTCTGTGTGCAAAATGTGTGACGTGGGATGTGTGTGTGTGTTGTGATGTGATGACTTGTGTGTGTACCTGTGATGTGTGTGTGTGATTATGTGTGTGTATCACTATCTATCTTCACCTATCTATTCTACCGGTCTCTTCTTTTCTCTCTCCCTCTCCTCTCTCTCCCCTCTCTCTCTTTATCTTCTCTTTTCCCTCTCCCTCTCCCTCTCTCATCTCTCTCTCCCTCCTCTCCTCCTCCCTCTCCCTCTCCCTCTCTCTCCTCTTACTCTCTCTTCTCTCTTCTCTTCTCTCTCTTTCTCTCTTCTCCCTCCTCCCTCTCCCTCTCTTCTCCTCTCTCTCCCTCCTCCTCTCCCATCTCATCTCTCTCTCTCCCTCTCCCTCTCTCCCTCTCCCTTCTCTTCTCTCATCTCTACTCTCTCTCATCTCTCTCTCTCTCTCTCTCTCTTTCTCTCATCTCTCTCTCTCTCTCCTCTCTTCTCTCTCATCCCTATCTTCTCTCATCTCCCTTTCTCCTCTCGCCTCTCCCTCTCTCATCTCTCATCTCCGCATTCCCTCTCCTCTCTCTCTCTCTCTCCCTCTCCCTCTCTCCCTTCTCCCCCTCTCTCCTTCTCTCTCTCCTCCTTCTCTCTCTCTCCTCTCTCTCTCTCTCTCTCTCTCTCTCTCTCTCTCTTCTCTCTCTCCTCTCTTCTTCTCTCTCTCCCTCTCTCTCTCTCTCTCCTCTCTCTTCTCTCTCTCTCTCTCCCTCTCTCTCTCCCTCATCTCTCTTCTCTATAATATACATATATACATACATATACACCTCCATAATCATCACATGATGCCACAACAAAAAAAACTTTTAAAAAAGCTGAACACACAAAATTACGAGTGAGAGTGCGAGTGATTGTCCAATTTACTCATGTTAAAAGGTGCGTGAGTGAGAAATTGCGCGAGTGAAAGGGAACGTATGAGTGTGTACATGTTACGTAACTTTGAATTAATTTAGTCGGTGAGTGTGGTGAGTAATGCGCGTGTACGTGTGTGCTGTTGTACTGTGTGTGTCTGTGTGTGTATGTGTGTGTGTGTGTGGTGTGTGTGTGTGTGTGTGTTTGTGTGTGTACTGTGTTGTGTGTGTGTGTGTGTTGTGTTTGTGTTTGTGTTTGTTGTGTGTGTGTGTGTAAATTTGGTGTGTGTGTGTGTTTGTGTGTGTTGTGTTTGTGTGTTGTGTGTTTTTGTGTGTGTGTGTGTGTGTGTGTTTGTGAGTCGTGTGGTGTGTGTTGAATGTGTTTGTGTGAATTGTGTGTGCGTGTGTGAGTGTGTGTTTGTGTTTGTGTGTGTAAGTTTGTTCTGTGTGAGAGAAAAAGTGTCTTGGAAAAAAAGAGAGCGAATTGAAAGAGAGAGGAGCAACACATGATAATAATGATAATAAGCGAAGGAGAAAGATAACAGAAAGACAGAGACATAAATAGGAGACACAATGAAAATAAATAATCTATATATGACACCACTATATATATATGTCTGTCTCTCTCTCTCTCTCTCTCTCATC
>NW_020872324.1:5000-17500 GCF_003789085.1 Penaeus vannamei | reverse complement strand
GGGGGAGATAAAGGGAAAAGAGAGAGAGAGATAAAGGAAAAGAAAGAAAGATTGGGTGGAAAAGAAAGAGAGATTGGGTGGGAAGAAAGAGAAGATAAGGGAAAAAGAGAGAGAGATTAAAGGAAAAGAAAGAGAGATAAAGGAAGAGAAGAGAGAAAAGATAAAGAAAGAAAAGAGAGAAAAGAGAGAGAGATTGGGTGGCGAAAAAGACAGAGGTAGAAAGAGAGAGAGATAAAGAAAAGAAAGAAGATTTGGGTTGGAAGAGAAAGAAAGATTGGGTGGAAGAGAAAGAAAGATTGGGTGGAAAAAAAAGAGAGATTGGGAAAAGGAAAGAAGATAAGCAAGAGAGAGAGATAAAGGAAAAGAAAGAGAGATTGGGTAAGAGAGAGAAAGATTAGGGTGGAAAAGAAAGAGAGATTGGGTGGAAAGAAAGAGAGATTGGGTGGAAAAGAAAGAGAAGAAAGAAGAAGAGAGAGATAAAGGAAAAGAAAGGGACAGAGGAAGAGAAAGAGAGATTAAAGGAAAAGAAAGAAAGAAAAAGAAGAAAAGAGAGATTTGGGTGGAAAAGAAAGAGAGATTTGGGTGAGAGATAAAGGAAAAGAGAGATTAGGTGGAAAAGAAAGAGAGATAAAGGAAAAGAAAAGAAAGAAGAAGAGAGAGAGATTGGGTGGAAGAGAAGAAGAAAGAGAAAGATTGGGTGGAAAGGAAAGAGAGATTAGGTGGAAAAGAAAGACAGATTGGGTGGAAATGAAACAGAGATTGGGTATTATCAACACTACTTCACTTGACCAGTATTCTGCCCATTAGGCTTTGTTCACGTTTTTCGAAGATGATTTAAAGGTAATAATAGGAAAATTAAGTGGAATGGGATCATTTATCCAATTCTGTGATTAGTCTTGGATTCTCGAGTATTTCTGAGGCGGAAATTGAGCCTAAATGGTGGAATGTGACTTAACAGTAAATTCAACCTTAAGATATTGCAATGGTGGAATGTTAACGATTCAGATGGTAAATTATGTGACTTTTCCTAAAAAAAAAAAAAAAAAAAAAAAAAAAAAAAAAAAAAAAAAAAAAAATTATTTAATATATATTTAAGATATAGTTTTTATATCGTAGTGAATATTTGTTGATTAGATCGGATCTATTTTTTTTTCTTTTTATGGTTTATTTTTATCAACATTGCTGTTTTGTCTTAATCATCATTATTATTTATATTATCCTTTCTCTTGATAGCATTATTATTAATTAGTATTGTAGCTCTTCATTAGTATAAAACTTGTTTATTGTTGCTGTTTCACATCATTATTACTATTATTCTTATGTCTATCCATTATTATTTTTCATTATTTTATTGTCATATTCATCATTTGTTACTATTATTTATCACATTATTAACTATTATTATTATCATTCAATCCTTATCATATTCAACTCATAAGCATATTGTTATTTATTATTCCTATTATCATTATTATCATCATTATTATTTATTATCATTATCATTATTATCATTATTAATTGGCTATAGAATATTATCATTGTCCTTTCATTACCAACATTATTGTGTATAAAATTATATTATATTCACTATTAGAACCTATTTGTCATCGTTATTGTTAGTATTATACTGCTATTATAATCTTTTTATTGTTATTTATTATTATTCATTATTTTATTTATTATTCATTATTATTATTAATTATTATTACTATTATTATTTATTATTTATTATTATATTTCATTATTATTATTATTATGATCATTATTATTATTATTATTATTATTATTTTATTCATTATTATTATTCATTATTATTATATTACTATCATAATATTATTGTTGTTGTTGTTGTTGTTCTGTTATAATTATTATTATCATTATTATTATGTCATCATCAATATGATTATTCATTATTATCATTTATCATTATCATGTTGAAATTTATATTCCATTTATTGTTATCTTTATTATTATTGTTATTATTTATTATTACTATATTATTATTACTACTACTATCATTTTTTCATTATATAAATCATCCTATTATTTTTCATTATTATCATTATTATTATCATTATATTATTATTATTATTATTATTTTATTATTATTATATTATTATTAATTATTATTATTATTATTATTATTATATATTATTATCATTATTATTTTATTATACTATCATTTCTATAACCATTATTGGTTCTTTATTATTACCTTATGTTATGATTCATTTTCATCATTATCAATATAATTACCATTACTATTTTAGTAGTGTAGTATTACTATCATCATTGTGTTGTTGTTATTCATTATTATTATATTATTGTTATTTTATTTATATTATTATCATTAGTATAATTATTTTTTTTATTGTCATTATTATTTACTATTATCATAATCATCATTCAACTATCATCATTATTACCAAGACATTATCCATCATTATTATCACCACTTATCATTTATCATCATTATCATTATGATGATAATTATTACTATTGGTATTATAGACTTGATATCATTATCAATATTGTTTTTTTATTATTCATTGTAATTTACTAATATTCCTTTTCTGTTGTTGTTGTTAGTGTTATTATTAATGTTATCCTATTATTAACATTTTTGTTATTGTTATCATTCAGCATAACTAATACATTATCATTATTATTATTATCTTATTATTATTATCATTATCATCATCATTCATCATTATTAATCATTACATTCGTCTTATTATTATTATAGTCATTATCATTATCAGCATTATTAGCAGTATCATAATTGTTATTATCATTGTTATGATGATCATTATCATTATCAATATTNCATCTATCAATTATAGCTTTCATCTTTCCAATGTTTCTGATACATGTGTCATTATTGGCCTCATATATAACCCCCCGATTGATTTTAACCTCAATATAAATATATATATAATATATATAATATATATATATATATATTATTATATATATTTTTTTTTTTTTTTTATTTTTTAGGCCTTTTTTTCTTTTCTTTTTTAGCCTCCCCTCATCAATTCCTCAATTTTCAACTTTTTTTTTCTTCTTTTTTTCTCTTTTTTTTTTAGCCTGCCCCTCATTCAATTCCCCTCAAATTTCTATGCCCTTCTTCGACACTATTGTTCATAACCTTCTCTAACTACTATTAGGTGTCACAAGACCCATTAGCATAAAAACCTCTATATTTTTTTTTATCTGGCCCCTGAACGAAACAAAAAATAACACATCAGCCTATCTACAAGTAATGAGAAATATGAGATCCAAAAAAGAAGAAAAAATGGAGGAACGGTTTTTTTTCTTTTTTTTTTCTTTTTTCTTTTTTATGCCTCATCTCGAATTACGTATGAATGCAGACGAGAAAATTATGCTTTTATACTCTTGTAAATTTCTCCGCCCTTCTACTCTTTTGTCTACTCTCATCTCTCCCTCTCTTGCCCATGACGTCTTCTCTCTCATCGTTCAATGCGTCTCTCTTCTCTTCGGTGACTCGCTCTCTCTTACAGTCTGCCTCTTCCTCTTCTCGCGTCTTCCGTCTTCCACTCCCTTCAACTCCTACTCTCAGGATGGAATCTTATGAGGATTCATGCACACGCTAGAGTCCTGCAAATCTTTAACCGATTTATTGCTGATGCGAAATCAAAGGAATTTATTTAAACAAAGGAAGCGGCAGGTAATACTTCAGCATATACATTATCTTGATTATTGTTTTTTTATTTTGTATCCTTTTCTTTCTCTTTTACATAAATTCAATCTCTTCCTCCTCCCCTTCATTATTCACTTATTTATTTTTCTCTCCTCTCCTCGTTCTTCGTTTAAAACCGTAAGGCTGTGTAGAAAGATTGAGACCGAGTGGTTACGGTTGCTCCCTCCTACGTGGATTTCATACCCTATTCATTTCCAGCTTACCTTACCTAAGCGAACTAGTGTTGCATGGGGTATCTGCGCCGTCTGTCATACTTCGATTTATGTATGGCTTTTACCATTATGTTCGTATGAAGTTGTCGCCCGGTGATTGATAAAAAAGGGGAGATGAGTGTTGGATTGATGTCTCTCGTTAGTTTTTATTTATTGATGTTATTGTAAATTACGTTATATATTAGATTATGGTTGGATGTTGCTGCCAGACACACCTTAAACACCAACAAACAACAACATTATCAGACAGAACGAGTAATGAATCGGCTACAGATTAGACATTCTATACCTGACCATATCCGAAGGAAGAATGACTAGGGATAGACGGTTGAGTGAGTAGGGCCTTGGTGTGTTGGAGTAGGGGCTGTTTTATGAGGTGGATAATCGGAGACAAGCAAATTGAGACCCAACGGGGGGAGAGGCGAGGACGGGGGGATGGTAACACTATCACGACGCAACAGACAACCTCACTCCTACTTCCCCTACAAACGAACCACCGACTCGCAGTGGTCGGACGAGGAGAGAGGACGTGGGATTAGCGAGACGGCGAGCGAAGGGAGGGGGAGAAGCGAAGGAGAGGAGGGAGGTATGGAGGAGGGGAGAGAAGTGACAGGGGAGCAGGGGATAGAAGAAGGATGGACGGGAGGAAAGGTAGAGAGAAGGACAGGGGCGAGACCCGATAGCCAGAAGCGAGGAGCACTGAGATCGCAGTAGGAAGAGGAGGCGAAGGATGGGGATTGGGGATGGAACGCTCTCATCGAGACACACGCGCACGCACGCGCTCGACCCGGCGAAAGCCAGCAAGCGCAGCCAGAATTCGGTTAGCGATCCACGCGAAATTCTATACTGCACTTGTGAGCAGAACTATACATCGAGTTGGGCTCCATGAGTCTCACGTAAACAAGACGGGCGCCCAACAACTTGTGGATTGGCAAGCCGCCCAACTAAATGAATCCAGTAAGCCCACATGCTGTACGTTGTAGAGAAAACAATACCGCTAAAAGTTTCACGCATCGCAGTGCCCCACAAACAAACAGTAAATCAATGCAGAGAGCATTATGCAGTAGCGAGAGGATAGACGAGCGGGCACGGGGACGGCAGAGGCCGAGTGGAAGGGGGGGAGTATCCGTGAGCTAGAGGCGGAATGGGAGGACGTCGCGGGGTCGGGGCGTGAGGGAAAGGGATGTGCCGATCACGCGCGAATCCCCCCGCATGGGGGAAGGTGAGTTGCTCTAATCCTGTAAAGAATGTGTTTACTTTTCCCTTTTGGTGTCTGGCTGTCTGTCTGCTCTGATGTCTCTCCTTCTTTCATTTCATCGAATTGTCTCGTGTCCAATCTGATCTCGATGTCTCTCTCTCCTCTGTCTCTGTCTCAAGTCATCTGTCTCTGATTCTTTCTTGTCTCTCTTCTCTCATACTCTACTCTCTCGCTCAATCTCCCTGCTCTTCCCTCTCCCCTCTCCTCTCCTCTTTCTCCTTTCTCGAACTCTCCTCTTCCTCGCTTCTCTCCCCAAGTCTCTCCTCACCCTTCTCGCCTCTCTACCCCTCTCCGCTCTCCCATCTCCCTCTCTCCTCTCTCTCTCTCTCTCTCTCTCATCATCATCTCATCATCTCTCTCTCTCTCTCCTCTCCTCTCTCTCTCTCCTCTCTCTCACTCACTCACTCCTCACTCACTCACTCACTCACCTCACTCCACTCTCCCTCTCTCTCTCTTCTCTCTCTCTCTCTCTCTCTCCTTCCTCTCGCTCCTCTCTCTCTCTACATATATATATTATCTATATCTTATATTACTAGTAATATAATATATAATATATATACAAATACATATAATCATTATATACATATGTGATACTTAGCGTATAATAGTATACGTATTATTATTATATATAGTTATTATATTATAGTACTATAATGATAAATTATATGTATTACTATATCATATCGTATCAAAGGGAACTAGTGTTTTTTCAAGCACATCACCTAAACTTTATTTCATTAACTTTATGCAAGTACAACGAGTAGATAGATTAGATAGACCGAATAGATAAGAAGAGGATACATACATACACACAGACAAAGGACAAAGAGACAGAGACAGAAAACGCAGCAGACATTAGACAGACAGACCATAGACAGACGACAGACATAAGAGTACAGAAAGACAAACATACAGTTCATTCTAAAGTGTTGCATTACAGGTGTTACTTAGTGTATAAATTAATATATTTTTAATATATTATAGTATATTTATATGTATATTATATATATATATATATTGCATTATTAAATATCTATATCATATATCTATGTCTAATTGATCCTATCTACTAACTCTATCATATCGCTCTGTTCTATCTTATCTGTCTATCTATTCTGGCTGATCTATCTATCTATCTATCTGATTCTATCATATCTTATCTACTCCTATCTATCTACCTACCTATCATATCTATCTATCTATCTACTCTACCTAACCTACTATCTATGTTATCTTAATCTATCTATCTATCTAATCCACTCTATTCTATCTATTTTCTTACTCCTATCTATCTACCTATCGAATCTACCTACGGCTATTATCTATCTACCTCACCTATCTAACCTTACTTTATGCTCTACCTGCCCTACCTATATTTATTCTCATCTTATCTAACTCCCTACCTCACCCCACCTATCTATTTATGTATCTATCTATATTTATCTATCTATCTATCGTAATTATCTCTATTCTATCTATCTATTCTACCTATCGTATCTACGCCTACCATATCTACTACCTAACCTAACCTTATCTACACCTAACTAACCTACCTACCTATCTAGCTACCCTATCTAACTATCCTACCTACCTTCACCTATCCTATCTACCACCTACCTATCTATCTACTACCTATACCTATCTACCTACCTACCCTTACCTATTCCTAGCCTACCTACCTACCCTATATCTACCTATCTCTACCTAGCTATCTACCTACCTATATCTATATACACACACACACATATTACATATATAATCCCTAGCGTTTTATTAACTTGTCTCAGATCTCAATTAACAAGACGATTTCAGATCTCAACAATTCATAAACATTGTTAATTGTTAATTGTTAATTATTGAATTTTAAATTAGATTAATTAAATTAAATTGATTAAATTAATTAAATAATTCAAATTAAATTATTAATTAAATAAATTAAATAAATTAAATTAATTAATTAAATAAATTTAAATGTTAAATGTTAATTGTTAATTATTAATAAAAATTAATGGATATGTCTTTAAACAGCGAGTCCATTGTTTAATAGGCGTAAAAAGGGTTATAAATCTATCACCATATCTATCATCTTATATCTCATAGGATGATTCATTGTAAAATTTAAGGAAATGACAAAAATAACAAGTTTTATTTTAAATAACTGTTAAATTAAAATAAATTAAATTAAATTAAATATTATATTAGATTTTAAATTATAAATAACTGTGTTTTAGTGACAGCACGAAGTAATATGATCACATACTTGAAAAAAAAAAAAAAAAATTGAAAAATCGTGGTAATTTAACCCTTTCGTGCTCCAAGAAGTTCCAGCAAATAATAGTTGAATTATATAAAATCTCACTTGCAAAAATAAAAGCTAATTAATTAATGAATCTCAGGTTGCAAATAATAGCTGAATTAATTAATGAATCTCACGTTGCAAATAATAGTTGAATTAATTGATAAAATCTCACGTTGCAAATAATGAATTAATAAATCAAAGTTTGCAAAAATAGCCTGAATTAATTATGAACTCAAGTTGCAAAAATAGCTGAAATTAATAATGAAGCTAATTGAAATTAATTAATGAACTTCAAGTTGCAAAAATCAATTCAAGTTGCAAAAATAGCTGAATTAATTAATGAACTTCAAGTTGCAAAAAATAGCTGAATTAATTAATGAACTTCAAGTTGCAAAAAATAGCTGAATTAATTAATGAATCTCACGTTTGCAAATATAGTGAATTAATTAATGAATCTCAGGTTTGCAAAAATAGCTGAATTAATTAATGAATCTCACGTTGCAAATAAATAGCTGAATTAATTAATGAATCTCAGGTTGCAAAAAATAGCTGAATTAATTAGGATAAAATCTCACGTTGCAAAAAATAGCTGAATTAATTAATAAAATCTCACGTTGCAAATAGGTCAGGTTGATGAAAATAAGTTTGCAAAAATAGCCTCACGTTGCAAAAAATAGCTGAATTAATTAATGAATCTCACTAAAAAATAGCTGAATGAATTGTTAGATAGATAAACAAATATTTAAAGATTCACGGAAACGAATGGATATATAGGTAGATAAATAGTTGCACACACACTCGCAAAGACACGCACGCACACGCACGAACACGCACGCACAATCACGCAAGGACATGCACGAACACGCACGGCACACGCATGGACAGCACGCACCGCACGCACACGCACGCACAACACACACGCACAATTCACGCACGAACACGCACGCACGCACGCACAATCACGCACGCACACGCATGCTTTCTCTTCCCACCACAATGAAAAGGAAAAGGACATACACCAAATCGGATTATTTATTGTATTTATTGCTATCCGTGAAGCGATGGATGAGGAAGATAAAAGCAGAAAATACCATTTTATACAAATTTTATATATTTATATATTTTATGCAAATGAACCGAAATGGTCGTTCAGATTTGGACAAAAGCCACGATGATGATAAAAAAAAAAAAAAAAAAAAACAGAAAAAAAAAAGAAAAGAAAAGAAGAAGAAGAAAGCTGGCGATAAAAAACAGAAAAGAAAAAGAAAGAAAGAAAGAAAGAAGAAGAAAAACTGGATAAAAAAACAGAAAAAGAAAGAAAGGAAAGAAAGAAGAAAGAAGAAGAAAAAAAACACGATGGTGATGAAAAAAAAACGAAAAGAAAGAAAGAAGAAGAAAGAAAAGAAAGGAGAAGAAGAAGAAGAAGAAAAACACGATGGCGGTTTATCCATGGATTTCAATCCGGATTTAAACCTACTTATTGAAAACAAATCAAAAACCGGCAACCTATTAGCAGAAGATTATAACACACACACACACACACACACACACACACACACACACACAACACACACACACACACACACACACACACACACACACACACACACACACACACACACACACACACACACACACACACACACACACACACACACACAAACGCACAAAACGAAAACATCTTTATATCCTATATAAATAAGAAAATAAACCCTCACTTTTGACAAAAATTTCAACACTTAGCAACACTCGCTACTTACACGAGACTAGCGGAAAAGCGGCCAATTAGCGAAATACGCGGTCAACTTTACCTGAAAAAAAATAAAAATATAAGAGACTGTCTTATCTTCCGCGCCACATACACGCACACGCACAGCACACACAGCACACACTACACACACACACACACACACACACACACACACACACACCACAACACACACAACACACATCACACACACACACACACACACACACACACACAACACACACACAACACATCAACACAACACACACAACATACACACCACATACATACACACACATAGATATATATGATGGTAGAGAGAGAGAGAAGAGAAAGAGAAAGAGGAGGAGGAGGAGAAAAGGAGGAATGATGTGATGATGATGATGAGAAGGAGGAGCTGGTGTTGATGTTTTGTTTACAATCTGACAAAGGGAAAAGAAATTATCGTAGAGAGAGAGAAAAGAGAGAGAGAGAGAGAGAGAGAGAGAGAGAGAGAGAGAGAGAGAGAGAGAGAGAGAGAGAGAGAGAGAGAGAGAGATAGAGACAGAGACAGAGAGACAGAGACAGAAATAGATAAACGATAGAGACGGATACAGATTGATAGATAGGCAGAGAAAAGACTTCATCAATTCCAAAAAAGAGAGATAGAAGAAAGAGAGACAGACAGACAGCAAAAGGAAACAAAAGATTCATTTTAAAAAGAATATGTTGGGTTCCCTAACTTCTCAGAAGAATCAACTTTCGAGGACACCAAAAGTGTTCAATCGAGATCGATGGTAGTAGAAAACAGTATAGTGATTAGGATGTAGAGGAGACAGTAAGTATAATGAAAGTATGATAATGAGTGATAAGTAGATAACATTACTGAATGAGTATTGAAATGATGATGGAGTAGCAGGAGAGGAGGGAGAAGAGGGGAAGGAGGAGGAGAGGAAGGAGGAAGGAGGGGAAAGGGGAGAGGATAAGAGGGAGAGGAGGAGCGCCTATTGTTAAAGGGCAAGTAACAATGGCGGTGCGGGGGCTGGTCTGGGCCCCAGCCCTTCTTCCTCGCTTCAACATCAGCCGCGCAACGGATGGACTCTTTCCGCACGGATAGTGCTCCTCCTCAGGAGAGTGCAAGGGTACACCAGCTCGTTACACGCGGGAACGAGAAGCGTAGGAAGACAGCATCGGGGTGTACTGCGAGCCGCGCGCGGGCGCGTCGGCGGCGCGAAGGGACGAGAGAGGCGCGGAGAGGCAGAGGAGGGAGATAAATACACGGGCAAGTGCAGAGCAATAGAAGAAGAGAGGGAGAGAGAGGCACAGAGGAAGGAAGGAGGAGGAAAGAGGAAGAAGAGGAGGAAAGGAGGAGGAGGAGGAGAAGAGGAGGAGGGAGGAGGAGGGGGGCGGGGGGGGGGAGGAAAAGGGAGGGAGTGGGAAAGAGGAAGGGGAGGAGAAAGGAGGAAGAGGGGGAGAAGGAAGGAAATATAGGAGGGGAGGAGGGTAAGGTAAGGAAAAGGTTGGAGGAAGAGAGTAAGGAGTTGAAGGAAAGGAGGAGGAGAAAAAGAGAGGAGGAAGAATAAGAGTGAGGAGGAGGGTAAGGTTAGAGGAAAAAGTTGGGAGGAAAGTGGAGGAAAGAGAAGGCGACAAGAGGAGGAGGAGAAAGGAGTGGAGGAAAGGAAGTAGGAAGAGAGGAGAACTGGGAGGAAGAGGAATATGAGGAGGAGGAGAGGAGGAGGAGGGGGAGGGGGACAAGATCAACTTCGTCCCCTTCGGCCAGGGTAGTTCAAACTCATGATTTTGCTTGGAATGCGGAACGCTGGTTAGCTCCAGGGTTTCAGCTCGAACACCTCAGTGGAAAAAAGAAAAAAAGAAGAAAGAAAAAATAAGAAGAAAAAAGAAAAAGAAAAAGAAAAAGGATAGAAGAAAAACGGAAAGAGGAAGAAGTGGAGGAAAGAAAAAGAAAAAGAAAAGGAAAAGCGAAAGAAATAGAACATGAAAAAACAACGGCAAAAGAGAAGAAGGGAGAAAAGAAAAAGAAAAGAAAAGAAAAAGAAAGAGAAAATGAAAAAAGGAAAAAGAAAAAGAAAAGAAAAGAAAAAAAGGAAAAAAAAAGAAAACGGAAAAGAGAAGTAAGGTGGGAAAAAGAATAAAAGAAAATAGTAAAGGAAGGAAAAGAAAAGAACAGAAAAAAACGGAGAAGAGAAGAAGGGAGGAAAAAGAAAAAGAAAAAGAAAAAGAAAAAAGAAAGATAAGAAAAATTGAAAAGGAAAAAAAAAAAGAAAAAAAAGGAAAAAAAAAAACGGAAAGAAGAAGGAGGAAAAGAAAAAGAAAAAGAAAGAAAAGTGAAAAGAAAATGAACAGAAAAAAAAACGGAGAGAAGAATGGGAAGAAAAAGAAAGAAGAAAGGAAAAAGAAAAAGAAAGAGAAAGAAAATGAATAAAGGAAAAGAAAAAAAAGAAAAAAAGGAAAAAAAAAAACGGAAAGAGAAAGGAGAGTAAAGAATATGAATAATGAATAATGATAATGATTTATGGTGATAATTCACTAGTGATAATAGATGTATAATGATGTATGATACATAATGATACTAATGATGGTAATGATGATGATAATAATAGATAATAATGATGGAATGAAGTGATGATGAATATGACAAGGTGATTTATGATAATAAAAAATAATAATGAAAACTAGATGATGATAAAAGTAATAATATAATTATGATAAATAATGAATTAATAATAAATTCAAATGATAATAATGATAAGTGACTTAATGATTTGATGAAATGAATATCAATGATAATAATGATGATATGATTATCAATGATAATAATCGATGATAATGATATCATTGATATAATGAATGATAATGATATCAATGAGTAAATTGATGATAATGATATCAATAAATAAAGATGAAAATGATACAAATGATAATAATGATGATATGATATCAATGAGGGAGATAACGAAACTATATAATACGACAAATTAAAGAAATGACATATCATCAATCATTCTCTGGGGGTTTTGGGAGTGTAGTGCGTGACGGAAAGAACACTATTGTTATTCCTATGCTATCATAATTTCTTCGGTCGGTATGATTCCGTGGTGTTTGAGACCAAGCGAAGAATTAATAAACAAGAATAAGAAAATAAATGTTGCCATAAACTGGAACTAGATAAAAAAGGTGAAGTATCGACTTCGAAATAAAAACAGATTTTACTGATATCCTTATCCGGATGTCCCATATGAATATTATATAATTATATATAT
>NW_020872323.1:44416-49554 GCF_003789085.1 Penaeus vannamei | reverse complement strand
TGCGTTAGCGGAGAGACCTGCACATATATTAGTATAACATTCAGAAAATCATCCTTTCTCTGTCGTTCAATTACGATATTACGATAAACGCCAATTATTTCTAATTAGTGTGTGGAGGACAGTGAGTGTCTCGTCAAAGAGATATTTTCCCCCGTCCAAGAAGAGGAAAAAAAAGCATATATGTCCAATTAATTTTATTTGGGTCCGCCGCCATCTTGATCTTCTGGAAATAAATACGGTTAAGAATGTTTAAACCTCTTTTTTTACTATTTTCTGTCACTATGTAATGAATTTGAAAAGAAATTACGTGAATGGGGAGGGGTATATAGTTCTTAATTAGGGGGTAATTAGGTGATATTTAAGTTAATTAGGAAGTTGTGGTGAAGATTATATGCAAGGAAGAAGAGAGCTGGAGGGGTGGAGGATATAAAGAAAACGGGAGATTGAATTATTATTGAGGGGGGGGGACTGCGCTAGAATGATTACGTGCGCGTGTGTGCTTGTTGCTTGTGTGTGTGGGTTTGTGTGTGTGATGTGTATGTGTGTGTGTGTGTGTGTGTGGATGTGTGTCTGTATGTATTTAAGTACGTGTTTAAGTATGTCCTTCTATCTTAACTTCTGCGCATATGGGACAAAAACTCACCAATTTCTAAACCAAAAGTAAAAATATACCGAAATACAAAACCCACCAGACACATTTAACGTAAGCATACTTAAAAAAAAAAAGCCTCTAAAAAAACACAAACTCCTCTAAAAAGGAGAGTTAGAAGAGATGTCTCCACACGCACGGATAACCAGTGACGTAAATAAGATTACACCTCCTCTCTGGCAGCAGCTGTCATGAATCAGAAGCTGTTGTGAGGATGCTGTCATGCGTCCAATGACAGACCCCCCCACCCGTCCCTCCTCTCCCCCTACCTCTCCCCTTCCCCCCCCCCCCCCACATGGGCTTATGTCAATCTTTCTTTTATTTATAGAAAGTCGAGTGTAAATGTAGTCTTATTTGGAGGTGGTCTTTTAGTCTCTTTTCCCCCTCTTCCATCTCTCATCTCTTCTGTTTCTAAATGTTTCCGTTTCTATCTTTATATTTTTCTGTTGTTGTTTTATTTTTGTTTTGTTGTTTATTTATGTTTTTATTCATTTTCTTGATTTGTGTGTATGTTTTGTTTGTTTATTTGTTCATTGTTTTAGGTATTATGACTGAGAGATGAGAGAGAGGAGAAGAGAGAGAGAGAGAGAGACAGAGACAGAGACAGAGACCAGAGACAGAGACAAGACAGAGACAGAGACAGAGAACAGATATAAGAGAAAAGAAAAATACAGAAATAGAAAAAGAAAAAAGAAAGAAAGAGAGAGAAAGAACGAAACATAAAAGAACCGAAACAATCAGAGAAAAAAAAAAGAAAAGTCAGACAAGGAAAGTCAAAAGTCGAACAAAAAAAAAAAAAACATAAAAGACCAGAAGGAAGAAAAAAAAGACAAAGGAAAAAAATGAAATAAAGAAAGAGGAAGAGAGAAAGATACGCTTCGATACATCACAACGAACTGACATCAACGTTACTGACATCACTTGGCAGTCAACGAGAGAGGAGAGAGAGAGAGAGAGAAAGAGAGAGAGAAGAGAGAGAAGAGAAGAGAGAGGAGAGAGAGAGAGAGAGAGAGAGAGAGAGAGAGAGAGAGAGAGAGAGAGAGAGAGAGAGAGAGAGACAGAGAGGAGAGAAGAGAGAAAGTCAAGAGAAGAGAAGAGAAGAGAGAGAGAGAAAAGATAGAGAGAAGAAGAGAAGAGAAGAAAAGAGAAGAGACAGAGAGAAAAGAGAGAGAGAGACAGACAGACAGACAGACAGAGACAGACAAAGAAATCCCTCGGCATTAAACCAGACACGGAGCTATTAGAACAAGATGTTACATATTGTGTATTTCCATTTTCCATTTTTCTTTTCTTTTGTTTGTCAAAGGAAAATTACTTTTTCATCGGTTTTATTTTTATCGTCATTTTAATCCTCTTGATTTTTTTTCCTTTTTATTTTTAATTTTTTTATTTTTTGTATTTATTTTATTTATTTATTTATTTTTTAATTGTCAAAGGAATAGTTTGGGAATAACTTATCTAATGTTTGACTATTTTTCATTGTTTTGTCTATATTTTTATTTCTTTTTTTGGCGAATTTTATTTTGGTTGTTTTTATCTTATTCTAATTCATTTTTTTATTTTATTTTTATTTTTATTTTTTTTATCTCCTCTTCTCATCCCTCTTTTCGTCCCGTCCTCTTCTTCCCCTTCTTCATTTTATATCCCTTATACTGCTATTCTTTTCTCCTCTTCTCCTCTTCTTCTCCTCCCCTCTTCTTTTCCATCTTCTTCTTCATCATCATTATCTCCTACTACTACTACTTTTCATATTTATTCATCTTCTTCTTCTTCGTCTTCTTTCCCTTTCTTCTACTATTCCTTTTCCTTTCTTCTTCTTCTCCTTCTTCTTCTTCTTCTTCTTCTTCTTCTTCTTCCTCTTCTTCTTCTGTCTCCTTCTCCTCTTCTTCTTGTTTATTCATGATGTTTTTTTTCTTCGTTTCATGTTTACTTTTCCTTTTGTTCCTCTTATTTTCTTTCGCTCCACGCACGAAGGGGAAGAGAAAGACAACAAGAAAAGAAAAACTGAAGAGGGAGGTAAATGATAAATCAGGAGAGAGTATTGAGAAAAAAAAAAAATGTGACCGAATCTGCCTCTGAAGACTCATCAGCTCCTCCTCCCCACCCCACCCCCTCTCCTCGTCTTCCTCTTGCTTTCTTCTTTTTCTTCTTCTTCTTCTTCTTCTTCTCTCTCCTCCTCTTTCTTCTCCTCCTCTCCTCCCTCCTCCTCCTCCTCCTCCTCCATCCTCCTCTCCTCCTCCTCCTCCTCCTCCTCCTTCCTCCCTCCTCCTCCTCCTCTTCTCCTCTCCTCTCCTCCTCCTCCTCTCCTCCTCCATAATCCTCTTTATCTCCTCATCTTCCCTCCTATTCCATACCTCCTTTCCTCTTCTCCTAACTCGCCCCTCTTTATCCCCCTGCCCCCCCTCCCTCTCCCCCTCCCCTCTCCCCCTCTTTCGTCGCTAAAACAAGGACAAAAATCCGAAGCCATTTTTGTCACGTCTTTTTAGATCTAGATTTTGAGAGAGAGATATAAAGAGAGAAAGAGAAGAGGGAGAGGGAGGAGAGAAGGGAGAGAGAGAGAGAGAGAGAGAGAGAGAGAGAGAGAGCGAGAGAGAGAGAGAGAGAGAGAGAGAGAGAGAGAGAGAGAGAGAGAGAGAGAGAGAGAGAGAGAAAAGAGGAGAGAGAGAGAAGAGAGAAGAAAGAGAAAGAGAGAGAAAGAGAGAAAGAGCGAGAGCGAGAGCGAGAACGAGAGCGAGAGAGAGAAAGAGAAAACTAAAAGATAGACAAAGACAGACAGAGAAAAGCAGAAGACAGACACAGAGAGCGAGCAAAAAGAATATATAGGCAGACAGGACCGACAGACACGCAGCGCAAAAAACTGATAGAAAAACACGGGGGAGAGAGTGCCAGGATGCCACATAAGAGAAGTAGCGTCACCTTACAGTGCCACAAAGCCTCTCCCCGTGCCACGACCCCCCCCATCCCACTCAGTGGCCACAACTCCACATTACCCACGACTCCCATACTGACACAACCCCCTTAGTGCCACCCCCCACCCCCCATCGATGCAATGAACTCCCCAGTGCACTTTCCCGCCGATGCCACTCCCCCCCCAGTGCCATATCCCCCAGTACACTCCCCCCCCCAGTGCCACTCCCCCCGCCACCCCCCCCCTGTCCCCTCCCCCCCAGTGCCACATCCCCCCCATGCACTCCCCCCCCCATGCCACTCCCCCCCCCAGTTGCCACTTTTCCCCCCAGTGCCTCATTAAACGGCACTTGGCACCATAAGAGAAAGGGATCACCAAAGTGCCAAATGCTTGCCAATGTTTGGAAAAGTGCCCGCGGTAATGTGATGGCCGTTGTTAGCGAGGTCGTTATATGTCGAGGGTGTAATGGAAGCTGAAGAAGGGAGAGTAAGGGGAGAAGGAGAGAGAAGGGAGAAGGGGAGAGAGGGGAAAGAAGGGAGAGGAGAGGGGAGAAGAAGAGGGGAAAAGAAGGGGGAGGAGGAGAGGGGGAGAAGAAGAGAGGGAGGAGAAGAGGGAGGAAAGAGAGAGAAGGGGGAGAAATAAGGGGGATAAGGGGAGAAGAGGGAAAATGAACGAAGAAGAGGGAGGAACGGGAAAAGAAGAAGAGAGGAAGGGAGGAGAGGGGAGTAAAGAGGAGAAGGAAAGGGGAAGAAGAAGGGGAGCTGATGGGGGAGAGTAAGGGGAGAGAATAAGTAAAGAAGAAGAGGAGAAAGAGAGAGAAGTGGGAGAGAGGGATGGTGGAGAGGGGGAGAGAGGGAAGGGAGAGTGGAGGGGGAGAGGGGTGTTAAGAATGGCGGGAGGAGAAGGGTGAGTAGAAGAAGAAGGAGGAGGGAAGGAAGAAGAAGGAGGAAGGAAGGAGGAGGAGAAAGGAGGGAAGAAAGAAATGAAAAATAATGAAAATAATATAATGATGAAAATATGATAATGATAAAAAATCTAGAGAAAAAGAACGAGAAGAGACCAGAGACAGAGACAGAGACGAGAGAGAGAGAGAGAGGAGAGAGAGAGAGAGAGAGAGAGAGAGAGACAGAGACAGAGAGACCAGAGAAGAGAGAGAAAAGAGAGACAGAGACGAGACAGACAGACAGAGACAGAGACAGAGAAGCTAACCGTGGCATGACGAAAGGAAGGAAGGGAGGAAGAGAGAGGAGAGAAAAAATAATGAGGGATTGTGGAGACGAATGCATCAGCGGGGAAGATGCACTGAGGATAATGAAGTGATTGTGAGTGAGGAGATGAAGGCAATGAGGATGATGGAGGGGGAGGGAGGGGGGGGTAGGCGGGGGATGGTGGGGGATGCGAGAGTGAAGAGCGAAGGGAGGAGGCGTAATGGGGAATTATGAGAAGGAGAGGAAGAAGCTAGAGAGATGGGAAGAGAGGTGGGGGGGAGGAGAGAGAGAGAGAGGGAGGGAGGAAGGGAGGGAGGGAGGAGAGAGAGGGAGAGGTAGGGAGGAGAGAGAGAGAAGAAGAGAGAGAGAGAGA
>NW_020872323.1:31916-39416 GCF_003789085.1 Penaeus vannamei | reverse complement strand
GATGATGCACACAACAGCAACAGCAACAAAATGATAAATGGTTAATGATGGTGATGGTGGAGGTTGTGAGAATAATGGCGATGATGCACACAACAGCAAAAACAACAATGATAAATGGTAATGATGGTGATGGAGCGTGATGGTGGAGGTTGTGAATATGGTGATGATGCGCACAACAGCAAAACAACAATGAAAAATGGTAAATCATGGTGATGGGGTGGAGGTTGTGAATAATGGTGATGACGCACACACAGCAAAACAACAATGAAATAAATGGCTAATGATGGTGATGGTGGAGGTTGTGAATAATGGTGATCGATTGCACACAACAGCAAAACAACATAAATGATGATGGTGAATGTGTAATGATCGGTAATGATGGTGTGGAGAGGTTGTGAATAATGGTGATAAAACAACAGCAAACATGATAAAATACAGGTTGTGAATAATGGTGATGATGCACACAACACAAACACAATGATAAATGGTAATGATGGTGATGGTGGAGGTTGTGAATAATGGTGATGATGCACACAACAGCAAAACAACAATGATAAATGGTAATGATGGTGATGGCGAGGTTGTGAATGAATGGTGATGATGCGCACAACAGCAAACAAATGATAAATGGTAATGATGGTGATGGTTGGTGATGGTGGAGGTTGTGAATAATGGCGATGATGCACACAACAGCAAAACAACAAGAAAATGGTAATGATGGTGATGGTGGTGATGGTGGAGGTTGTGAATAATGGTGATGATGCACACAACAGCAAAACAACATGATAAATGGTAATGATGGTGATGGGTGATGGTGGAGGTTGTGAATAATGGTGATGATGCCACACAACAGCAAAACAACAATGATAAATGGTAATGATGGTGATGGTGGTGATGGTGGAGGTTGTGAATAATGGCGATGATGCACACAACAGCAAAACAAACAAATGATAAATGGTAAATGATGGTGATGGTGAGGTTTGTGAATAATGGTGATGATGCACACACAACAGCAAAACAACAATGATAAGTGGTAATGATGGTGGTGGAGGTTGTGAATAATGGCGATGATGCACACAACAGCAAAACAAATGATGATAATGGTAATGATGGTGATGGTGGTGATGTCGGAGGTTGTGAATAATGGCGATGATGCAACACAACAGCAAAACAACATATAAAAATGGGTAATGATTGTGGAGGTTGTGAATAATGGCGATGATGCACACAACAGCAAAACAACAATGATAAATGGTAATGATGGTGATGGTGGTGATGGTGGAGGTTGTGAATAATGGTGATGATGCACACAACAGCAAAACAACAATGATAAATGGTAATGATGGTGATGGTGCGTGATGGTGGAGGTTGGTGAATAATGGTGATGATGCACACAACAGCAAAACAACAATGATAATGGTAATGATGGTGATGGTGGTGATGGTGGAGGTTGTGAATAATGGTGATGATGCACACAACAGCAAAACAACAATGATAAGTGGTAATGATGGTGATGGAGGTGATGGTGGAGGTTGTGAATAATGGTGATGATGCACACAACAGCAAAACAACAATGATAAATGGTAATGATGGTGATGGTGGTGATGGTGGAGGTTGTGAATAATGGCGATGATGCACACAACAGCAAAACAACAATGATAAATAGTAATGATGGTGATGGAGGTGATGGTGGAGGGTTGTGAATAATGGTGATGATGCACACACAGCAAAACAACAATGATAAATGGTAATGATGGTGATGGAGGTGATGGTGAGGTTGTGAATAATGGTGATGATGCACACAACAGCAAACAACAATGAAAATGGTAATGATGTGATGGTGGTGATGGTGGAGGTTGTGAATAATGGTGATGATGCACACAACAGCAAAACAACAATGATAAATGGTAATGATGGTGATGTGGTGATGGTGGAGGTTGTGAATAATGGCGGATGATGCACACAAACAGCAAAACAACAATGATAAATGGTAATGATGGTGATGGTGTGATGGTGGGAGGTTGTGAATAAATGTGATGATGCACACAACAGCAAAACAACAATGATAAATGGTAATGATGGTGATGGTGGTGATGGTGGAGTTGTGAATAATGGTGATGATGCACACAACAGCAACACAACAATGATAAATGGTAATGATGGTGATGGTGATGTGGAGGTTGTGAATAATGGGGCGATGATGCACACAACACGCAAAAACAACAATGAAAATGGTAATATGGGGATGGTGGTGATGGTGGAGGTTGTGAATAATGGCTGATGATGCACACAACAGCAAAACAACAATGATAAATGGTAATGTATGATAATGTGATGGTGGAGTTGTGAATAATGGTGATGATGCACAACACAACAGCAAAACAACAATGATAAATGGTAATGATTGATGGTGATGGTGGAGGTTTGAATAATGGCGATGATGCACACAACAGCAAAAACCAACAATGATTAAATGGTAATGATGGTGATGGTGATGGTGGAGGTTGTGAATAAATGGCGATGAGCAACAACAGCAAAACAACAATGATAAATGGTAAATGATGGTGTGTGGTGATGTGGGTTGTGAATAATGGTCGATGATGCACACAACAGCAAAACAACATAATGATAAATGGTAATGATGATAAATAGGTGATGGTGATGATTGTTGAAGAATGGTGATGATGCCATCCGGACGAGCAATCAACAACATGGATAACGATGGTAATGATGGTGATAGATGCGTGAGGTGGTGGAGGTTGTGCAATAAACTGGTGATGGATGCAGAAGTTCACGCAAACAACAATCGAAGATGGTACATGATAGGTAAAGAGGTTACGGATGGTGACAAGGTTTCAGCGTGAGATAATGGTGATGATCGCACACTACAGCCACAGCAGTGGGATAAATGGGTAAATCGATGGTGATGGATGGTCGGAGGTTGTGAAATAACTGGTGATGATTGCAACCCACACAGCACAAACAACACACCGTGATAATGGTAATGATGGTGATGTAGGTGCAATCGGTGACGGTTTGTGAATAGATGGTGAATGATGCACACACACAAAACAACAGTGATCATGGTAACTTTGTGGTGATGGTGCCACGTGGAGGTTGTGAATAATGTCGGATGATTGCACACACAGCCAAACAACCAATGATATAATGGTCGGATGGTGGAGCGATTGTGGTGAATCAATCGGATGATGATGCGACCGATGCACAACAGCCGCAAAACCACAATGAAGTAAATGGGCAGCTGTCGATACGTAGGGTAGAAATGATGCGTGAGTGGTGGTGCATACGGTGGCTGATGGTGGAGCCGTTGTGCATAATGGTGAATGATGCTACATGACAAACCAGGTGCTCTGAAACCGAAATCATGATAGAACTAGGTGATGCGTGGTGATGGCTGAGGTTGGTGCAATATGGTAGATCGCATGCCAGCACCAGCAAAAGCAACAAATGATAAATGGGTAATCGAAATGGTTGCATGGTGGGTGATGGTGGGAGGTTGTGAATAATGGTGATGATGCCACCAGACAGCAAAACAACAAGCTGATAAAGTGGCCTAATGGGGTGGTGATGGTGGGAGGTTGTGAATAATGGCGATGATGGCAACACAACAGCAAAAACAACAATGATAATGGTAATCCGATGATGGTGGAGGTTGTGAATAATGGCGATGCATGCAACACACACAGCAAACAACAATGATTACAATCGCGTAATGATTCAGATGGTGCGAGGTTGTCTGGAAATAACTGGTGACCTATCGCCCTGTCATCAACAGCAAACATACAATAGAATAATGGTAATCGGTGGTGAATGGTGAAGCCGTTGTTGAATAAATGGCGATGATGCACACATTACACGCTAAACACAACAGAACTTGAAAATAGTAATAGATGCGGATAGATCAGCCGTGGTGATCGGTAGGAAGGTTGATGGAATAATGGTGATGATTACAGCAACGGCCACAACAGTCCCAAACAACAATCCCGCCATAAAATGCGGTAATCAGATGTGTAGATGGTGTGACCGCTAGGGGAGTTGTAGATAATGGTATGATAGCACACAACCAGCAAAACTAACAATGACATACAATGGTAACACCTGACTCGCCCGGCCTCTGCATGGTGGTGATGGCCGCGCAAGGCTTTGTCCGCCAATATGGTGAATGAGAGCCCGCAACACCAACCGCGAACAACTAACACATGCACATAAGATGGTACAATCGCATGAGCTCGATATCCTGCGCTCGATGCCGTCCGGCGGTTCCCCGACCGTAGTGGTAGCTGGCTGGTGATCGCACTGATAATCAGATGATGATGGTACCTACATCGATACCGCCTCCGCAGAATACATACAGAGTCAATACACTAAATTCGAGCTGGTTATTAATAAGTATCGAATAACGATGATGATAGATGGTCGGTTCTTGGTGGCTCGACTGGTGCATGAGTCGATCAGGTGATCGCGTGATGGTGATGGTCGATGGTGCATGGTGATGATGATGATAGCCATGATGAAGTATAATGACATATTACACGCGGTTATTCCCTTAAAGAAGAAATATAACAAATAAATAAGACAAATGAAGGAAAGGGGAGAAAAAAGAGAGGGAGAAAAGAAAACAGGAAGAGTAGAAAGTAGGAGAAAATGGAAAGCAGAAGTTGAAAGAAAGAGAACGGAAGAAGGAGAACAAGGAGAAGAGAAGGGGAAAGAAGAAGAAGCAAGAAAAAACAATGAGAAAGGGAAAGAAAAAGGAAAGAACGAAAGAAGACAGAAAAAATGAGAAGGCAGCAGAAACGACGAGAGAAATAAGCTGAAGGAAGCAGCATGAAAAGGGAAGAGAAGAAAGCTTTGAAGGAGGAACAAAGGGAGAAGAAGGAAAACCAGAATAGAAAGAGAAAAAGAAGAAAAAGAAAGGACGACAAAGAATCAAAAAAGCAAAAACAACACACACATACAAATAACATATAACAACACCACCAAAATACACAAATAAACAATCAAAACAACATACACGCCAAAAAATTAAAACAAACAAAACACAAAAACAACAAACTGATGTGAAAACAATTGCCGACACAATGATCGGAGTCACACAGCGCAGGACAGCACATGGAACGAGCGATCAGCTGTTAGGACGCGGTCATACCTCTCCCTTCAGAAACGAAACTTTTGAATCGTTTTGAAAGGAATTAGAAACGGGGCGGGGTTTCGGGGAGTTGACTGAGGAGGCGTATTTTTCGTAATCTGTTGTCTGGTTCAGTGGGATTGTTTAGGCGTTGTTGATCAGTGGAAATTGTGTTTGTATTGGTGTTGTTTAAATTGGTGTTGTTGTGTTGGTTGTCTATTGTCTTGTTAGTGGGTTGTTGGTTTATTCGTGTCGTTGCTACTCTAGTTGTTGTTATTGGTGTTGTTGTGGGGTGGTTATTGGTCTTGTTGTGTATTCATGGTGTTTTTTTATGGTTGTTGTTATTTGTTGTTATTGTATTGTTGTAGTGTTGTTATTGGTGTGTTGTGGTTGACTTGTTGGTTGGTGCTATTGGGTGGTTATTATGATTGTTGCTTGGATTCTTCTCTGTTGTTATTGGTGCTGTTGTCTTTTTGTTATCTTTTTATCATTGTAATTATTGTTGTTGCTCTTATTTCAATCATCATTGTTGTCATTGTTCTTATAACCATTATCGCTGTTGTTATTACTACTGTTGTTGCTCCAGTTCCTTTAATCATTGTTATTGTTATCATCTTATCATCATCATCATCATCATATTCAACTCCTCATTATTTTCTACAACATAATGCTTATAATGACTACTTGATATTAGCATTATATTTACATTTATCATTATCATTTTTGCCATCGATTATCATGTTAACAGTCATCACAATCTCCAATAATAATATAATAACAATAATGATATAAAATACTACGTCTATGATTATTTTCATCATAATATTTTTTCTAATTAATATTTCAGAACGTGTCTTTAATGTAATGATGATAGCGGTGATACATATAATGATAACAATAACCGCAATATTTCTAATAGCAACAGTAATGATAACAATGATAATAACAATGATATCAATGACGATGATAATAACAATATCAATATTAGAATGATGATAATGATAACAATAACGACAATGACTAAAGTAATAATAAGAACAACGATAATGACAATAGAAATGATAACAATAACGATAACAAGAGCAATAACAAGAACGATAAAAACAACAATGATAATGATAGTAATAAGGATAATGATAACGATAATAACAATATCATTATTGATAAATGATGATAATGATACTGATTAAGATGGTAATATTAATGATGGCAATAATGATGATGGTCCGATGATGACATAACAATAATACACACTGATGATAATCAGCAAATGATAAAAGTAATTAATTAATGACCAACAATAACAATGACAATACAAAATTGGGTAGAGTACTATAATAATAACAATAACAACATTACAATGATAACAATAATAATAACGGATAACAATGGATGCAATCATACTAACAACCTGATAATGAATAATAACGACAATAAGTAATAACAAAACTATAATAAAAACAACAAAAGTAATAATAGGCAATGATAATAATTAATGAATAATAATGACAAACTACTAAGCAAGAGTATGACCAACCTAATAGATAACACACGTAAGCATAACATGAATAAAACAATAATAATAATAACAATCATAGCAACAAAGGCAACGATAATAACAACAATAATACTTATAACAAGACGCCGACAAGAATACAAAACAATCAAAAAACAATAACAAAAATATAATCAACAAAGACAACGACAATAACACAAAACACATAAAAAATAACAAGAATAAAACAATAAATAGCAATAACAACAAGGCTAATAACAAAGGCAACGACAAATAACAACAACAATAAAAACAATAATGACAATAACACCCATGATAAACACAAATAACACCAACAATAACAACACCAACAATAACGAACACACCCCAATTTCGACACCAATTTTAACACTTCTCTTACGAGTGTATCACAGGGCTCCTTTCACTACAGGTTGCAATGGCTGGTTGCAAAACAGCTGCCATTGCGAGAAGTCAGTGCACGTATGCTCGGGTCGTTGGTAATTGCAGCTGCAGACCAACACCTTGTCCCACTCATAACGGTGGTATGATATTAAAGTGTTTGTGTGTGTGTTTGGGTTTGGGTTTGTGGGTTTGTTTGTGGGTTTGTTTTTGGGTTTGTGGTTTGTGTGTTTGGGTTTGGGTTTGGTTTGTGTTTTGGGTTTGTGTGTGTGTGTGTGTGTGTGTGTTGTGGTGTGGTGTGTGTGTGTGTGTGGTGTGTTGTGTGTGTGTGTGTGTGTGTGTGTGTGTTGTGTGTGTGTGTGTGTGTGTGTTTGGGGTTTGGGTTTGTGAGTGTGTGTGCGTGCGCGCGCGTGAGTGTGTGTGTGTTTGTATTTGTATA
>NW_020872323.1:16916-24416 GCF_003789085.1 Penaeus vannamei | reverse complement strand
AGAGAGAATCACAAAGCATTATTTAATCAATTACCTAATTTCTTCTGTATGCTGAAAATAGAGAAGGGGAAAAAAAAATTCATGCTATTATCAGGATTACAAGCAGCAGATGTTGCGTCAGTAAATAAGCAGAGAAATCGTCTGGAGAGTAAATGCTGATACACTGGAATTGTGTCCTGAAGCGTAAATCTGTCTCCAAGTTTAATCAAATACGGGATTTAAAATTAGTGTTTTGATGTGTGTGTGCGCCTTGCGTGTGAGCGTGTGTGTGCACATTAAATATTTATTTAATATAACTAACATACATACATATGAATATAAATAGATATATAGAATAAGGTAGATAAAGATAATAAATAGAGAAACAGCAGGAGAAAAAAAAAAACAGAGACATCAAGGGACAGACACAACAACACACACAAAATAACAAGGCAGACAGTCATAAAAAAAAAACAGAAACAGACAGAGCCAGAAACAGAGAGAAAAACGACAGAAGCGCACTAAGAGAGCGACCCTCGGACTTCCCCCCCTCCCACAATTTTTTCCCACTCGTCCACCATCCCTTCTTCCCCTCTCCCATCCCATCCATTTCCCTTCCCTTCTCCCCTCTTTCGTCGTCTATTTCTTCTCCTCTTCTCTCGTGTCTCCGTCTGGAATTGCATTAATCTCTGTTTATCTATTTCCGGAAGAGATCGCTAAGTCACTTTTGGTTCGAACAGGAAGGAGCGTCGGAAAGGATGGCAGAGAGGGGGAAGAGGTGAGCAGAGAAATGAAAGGGGAGAGAGAGAGGAAGAGGGGAGAAGAGAAATGGAAGGAGAGAGAGAGAGGAGAAAGAGGGGGAAAGAGAAAGATGAAATGAATGGCAAAGAGAGAGAGAGGAACGAGGGGAGAGAGAATGAAAGGGGAGAGAGAGAGGAAGAGGGGGAGAGAGGAGATGAAAGGGGAAGAGGAGAAATGAAGGGGAGAGGAGAAAGGAGAGAGAGGTGATGATCGGGAAAAGGATGGCAGAGAGAGAGAGGAAGAGGGGAGAGGAGAAAGGAGAGGGAGGGAAGAGATGAGAAGGGAGAGGGGAGAAAGAAAAAAGAGGGGAGAGGAGAAAGGAGAGAGAAGGTGAGTCGGGGAAGGCCGAGCATAGAGAGAGAGAGGAAGGGAGGGAGAGAGAGGAAGAGGGGAGAGAGAAGAGGAGATGGAAGGGGAGAGGGAGAGAGGAAGAGGGGAGAGAGAAGAGATGAAAGGGGAGAGGGGAGAAGAAAGGGGAGGAAGAGAGAAAAAGGAGAGAAAAAGAGGATTAAAAGAGGAGACATTGGTAAGAGGAGAAAAGGGGAGAACGAGAAAGGAGAGACGATATACAGATGAAAATTGAGTATGGAAGGAGAGGATTTAGATTATGCTACTAAGGAAGAGGGAAGGCGGGGATGGAGATGAGAGGAGAAAAGCGGGAAAGAGATACGAAGAAGAGAGGAAAGAAAAAGGGAGAGCGGCGAGGATGAGGGGAAGAATGATGAAGGAAGAAAGTTTGAATTGAAATATGGAAAGAGAGAAGACGCAGAGAGTAGCATCAAAGGGAGGGAATAAATGTAACAGAGATAGAGAGAGGTCGAAACGGGGGGATGGGAGAGGGAGGAGAAATAACGGGAGAGAAGGAATATGGATAGAAGAGATTAGCAGGAAGGAGGTTCTTGAAAACCAAATGTGATGAGATTGCAAATTGTTTGCGAAATTAACATGAAATAATGTAATGTTTTGCGTATGGCAGATAAAACACAGCCTTCTTGAATATATTTTACACACGTCTAAATATACTACATATGTATTAATATGGGTGCTCGTAGGTGTGAATGTATATCTGTAGTGTATATTGTTTTATGTCACTCTCATCATCTCTCTCTCTCTCTTCTCTCTTCTCTTATCTCTTCCTCTCTTTCTCTCGTCTCTTCCTCTTCTCTCTCTCTCCAATACTCACAAACCTTCTCTATCTCTCTCCGCATCCACACCAACATTCATCCTCCCATCCATCTCTCTTCTCTCTCTCTTCTCCTTTCTGTCCGTCTTTTCTTCCTTGCTTTCACTCTCGTCTCATCGTTCATCTCGGATTCATCCCTCATTTCTCTCTCTGTGTGTGTGTGTGTGTGTGTGTGTAGTGTGCTGTCTGTGTGTGTTGTGTGTGGGTTGTGTGTGTCCGTGTGTGGGTGTCCCGTGTGTGTGTGTACCGGATACTGTGTTGTTGTTGTGTGTGTGTGTGTGGTTGTGTGTGTGTGTGCTGTGTGTGTCGGTGGTGTGTGTGAGTGTGTGTCCGTGTGTGTGTGTGTTGTGTGGTGTGTGTGTGTGTGTGTTGTGTGTTGGTGTGTGTGGTTGTGTGTGTTTGGGTGTGTTTGTGTGTTGTTTTCAAAATCCCCATCCCTGTTCATAGTATACTTATGCAATTCAGGTGTCCTACACATGAATGTTGGAATAAGTTCAGTAAGTATTTTTGTCAAAACTTTTCTTTCATTTTCAAGAGTTTATAGTATATTACAAGCAGTCGAAACTCTGGCCCCCATTTTTGCAAAGTTGTCTTTCTCAACTTGACATCATACAACTTTTTATCTAGGGAAAAGAAGAGGAATCTGTAATATATTTCCGTAATTTTATTTTATATAGATATGTACTTAACTACCTACATACATGTATCCACACATACAACACCACACACATATATATATGGTGTGTGTATATATATATATATAATAAATATGTATATATTATTTTATATTATATATATATTAATCAAATAGTATTATACAAATAATTTATTTTATATATATTATAATTTATATAACAATTATGTTTTATATATATATATATATATATATATATATATTATACTATTTGTTGTATATATATATATGTTATATATATATATATATATAATATATATATAATATATATATTATTATATATATTATATATTATATATATACATATATATATCATATTAGTATTATATATATACATTTAATATTTATTTATTATATTACTATACAATATTTTATCATAGCACACGAACTCACCACCACGCAACACACACACACACACACACACACCACCACACCACACACACACACATACACACACACACACACACACACTACACACCACACACACACACACAACACCAACACACACACACACACACACACCACACCACACACATCATAACACACAATACACACACACATATATGTATATAAATATACAATATCACACACATCAACATTAGGTATATATATCACAAATATATAATATATATATATACATAATATATATATGTTTTTATATATATACTATATATATATATATTATATATATATATATATAAATATATATATTATATATATTATATAATGATATATATATATATATATATATTATATATGCAACACGCACGCAGCCGCACACACACACACACAACACACTCAACACACGCACACACACACACACACACACACACACACACACACAACACACACACACACACACACATACATATAATATATTTGTGTGTGCGTGTGTGTGTGCGTGCTTGTATGTATGTATATATATAACCTTCTACAAACACAGTGAGCACTGAACCGATTTAATCATATTTTACTGAAGCCATTTCCGTCAAACATTGCACCGAGGCATGGCTTAGAATAGCCAACAGTACAAAGAAACTACTTTTAAGAACTTACGCAAAAAAAACATTGTCTGATATAATGTGTACTGTTATTAACCCCGCAATGCATTATAGACGGAGAGTAATAAACCACTTACATATGCATATAAACACAGAAACTAGTTTAGATGTACATCGTTATTAACTGCCCTTTTAAACATATTTTTTCCAGGTTGCTTTGTTGGTGCTAAGCAGAGGCTCACGCAAAAAACATATGAATTGTTGGATGTTGATGGTCATTAGCATGCAATTTGGGAGCATTTGCATAATGAGCAGATTAAATCATGCAAGCTATTTAGGTAATTTTAGAATTGGCTTGAATTCCTTGTTGATATTTATTTTTTAAATCATGTGCACTTATATTCGTGTGTTATATTTTAATCATTATCATTATCACTATTATCATTATTATTTTTCTATCATCGCATCATTATTGTCATAATCATAGTTATTATCATTTATTTTTATTACTATATTATTATCATTATATTTTATTACTATTATTATTATCATTATTATTGTTATTACTATTATTATTATCATTATTATTGTTATCACTATTATTATCATCATTATTGTTGTTGTGGTTATTATTATTACCTTCGCCAAGGAAGATAGATTTTTATGAGGTGTGTCTCAGCTTAGCTTGTGTTCTTTAATTAAGTATGAATATTTTAATTGCATTAGTAATCCTATTGCCTTATCTGAGCTATGTACCCTCTGAGTACTTCTATTATTTTTACTTTTATCATTTCTATATTATATTATTATTATTATTATTATATTATATTATTATATATTATTATTATTATTATTATTATTATTATTATTATTATTATATTATTATTATTATTATATTATTATTATTATTATTATCATTTATATAATTGTCACTGTTATTATTACCATTATTTGTTATTTTCATCATCATTATTATTATTATCGTTGTTATGATTTCTGATATCATTATTATTATTATTATAAATATTACTTTTATCATTATTATCATTATCATTATTACTATTTTATTATTTTATTTTTTATTTTTTTATACTTTTATCATATCACTATTACTATTATTTTCATCATCAATTACAATGACCATTTTTTTCCTATTGTATTATTGCTACAATTAAATATATATGCATACATACATATACATATATATATATATAATATATAATATATTATATATATATATATAATATATAATATATATTTATATATATATACATATATATCAACCACACACACACACCATACATATATATATATATATTTAATATTTCTCAGAGTTCAAAGTAAAAATATACAGCAGTAGAAAAGGAATATAGATAAACGAAGAATTCACGGAAGATTTACAGAACAACGTATAATATATAAAAAAAAAGAAAACGTTTTGGAGCTTGTGAGGGTAATTGTCTCTAAGTACCCTCTTCAGAAATTAGAAAGGATGAGGAGGAGGATAAGTAGGAAAAGGAAAGGAAGAGGTAAAGGTGGAAGATGGTAGAAAGTGAGGAGGAGGAGAGGAGGAGAGGAGGAGGAGGAGGGAGGGGGAAGGAGGGGAGGAGGAGGAGGGAGAAAGAAGAAGAAGAAGAAGAAGAAGAAGGAGAAGAGGATGAGGAAGAGAGGTGGTGGTGGTGGTGGAAGAAGAAGAAGAAGAAAAAGAAAAAAAAGAAGGAGAAGAAGGATGAGGAAGAGGAAAGAAGAATAAGAAGAGGGAGGAGGAGGAGGAGGAAAAGAAGGAAATTAAACGAAGAATAAGAAGGAAGAGAAGAGGTGGGAGAGAAGGGAAAAAAAATAATAACGATAATATAATCAGACACTGAATAGGAATAAGAAAGAAAAAAATATAAAAAGAGAGACTACAGAAAATTAAGAAGAAGAAACTGGATAGAAAGCAGCTCACAATGAAGAGAAAAGCAAAAAAAGAAGAAAATCAGCCACGAAAAAGAGACAGCAAAATAAGTAAACAAACCGCCGGCCCAAATGAGAAACACAAAGCCAAGGAAATAATGAAAAAGAAGCCGGTTACAAAGGCGAAAAAAGACTCTCCTCCCCCTTCCTCCTCCCTTCCCCTCACCCCCTTCCCCCCTCCCCCTCTCCCTCCCAGCCCCATTCCTCCTTCTTTCCCTCCCTCCCTCCCATTCCTTCTCCTCCCTCCCTCTCCCTTCCCTCGCCTTCTCCCTCCCTCCCTCCCTCTTTTCCTCCCACTCCCTTCCTCCCTCGTCCCTCCAGCCGCCTCCCTCCCTCCCAGCCCCTCTTCCCTTCGCCCTCCCTCCCTCCCTCCCCTCCCATCCCACTACCTCTTCCCCTCCCCCCTCCCTCCCTCGTTCCCTCCCAGCCCATCTTCCCTCCCTCCCCCTATCTTCCCCTTCCCCTACCTCCCCCTCCCTCATCTTCCCCTTATCCCCCCCTCCCTTCCTCCCTCTTTCCCTCCCATCCCACTCTTCCCTTCCCCTCCTCCTTTCACTCTCCCCCATCCCTCCCTCTTTCCCTCCGACTTCAAAGGGATGTCCGGAACAACTAACAACAATATATGAAACCGAGCACCAACTCCTGGAAAAATCATATACAAAGGATAAAAGAACAACCTTGAAATCTCAATTACACAACTAGGATTATAGTAATACCCTTTTCTCTCCTTCGTACACGTGTATCGTATCAACCCTTTTTCCTTCTCACTTCAATTCCTCTTAAAAAAATATTATATAACATGGAATTTGCAACATGTTTCTGAACTTTATTTTCTCTTTTATTTATTATTTTATTTTTTTTTTTTTTTTTTTTTTTAAATCTCTCCACTTGTTTATAACATTTATCAAGGTTATTTCATTGTCAAATAACACATGTATTTTTTTTTTTTTTTTCAGTAAGTTATCATTTTATATATTCCTTCTAAATGCATTTGCTTTTTTTAATGTTTTTTTTCTCTCTCTCTCCACATGGTGACGACATTTAACAATTTTTTAGTGTAGTATTAAGCGGATTCTAATTTGAATTTCTGTTCCAGCAGTTTTTATTTTCGACTTTCCTCTTTTTTCGCGAAACAAATACGTCATCGACAATCTAAATTTATTTACGTTACGGCTGGGAATATATTCCATGACAGATCCCATTACATATGTTCTTCGTTAACGTCTTCACACATACAGTAATCTATATAATTGCATTCTTTATTCTGTAACTACCAAGATCTTACTCATTCTTGTCTTAAATTCATCTTAAATTATCACATTACTTTCATACATCATGTGGAAAAAAATCAAGACTATCTTTTGAGGAATTGTCGTTTGAGGAACTGTTTATATGCAGGGTGAATAGATAGTATCTTAAAAACCCTATGAACTTCCTATAAAAAAAAAGTTATATATATATCTTTTTTTGTCCGGTTAAGGACATGGTACCCAAGGTTTTCTCACAAGACAAATGGTTTACATCTTAACTATATTAAATAATTTACGACAATGATCCCCAAAGTTCCGTGTTTGTGATCACATTATAGAGAACTACCAGTAGCGAAACACCTACATAATTCATCTGAATATTGATTACGATATACAAAATGTATAAATCGAAATATCCCTTGAAATTACTAAGTGTAATTGCAAGGAAGGACTGTGATACACTATGCATAAACTCGATCATCGAGCATATAATTAGTAATTATCCCATTTATTGAAGCAATTCCTATGCTGCTTCAATTTTGCCCGACTTTCAAGAGCGTGACGAAATATTAAACAACTCTAAAAGCACAACAAAATCAAACTAACATACGCTAAGTTAACAGAAAACTTCCCCTC
>NW_020872322.1:2500-7500 GCF_003789085.1 Penaeus vannamei | reverse complement strand
AGAAAATCTACACTGTGCAAGAGAATATCTGACCGGTTTTGATTATATCTTTGTCAGAAATAAGTGATATCATTGAAAGTGATCGAATACATCTCTTGCACTATGAAGATATTCATTCTCATTTCTATTGTTTCAAATATTAGTTGTCCTTACTTTGAACTACAAGATTTGAGCACAAATATTTCTTTTTTCCATCAGTAATTATTTTGAAGTCACTAATTTCCTTTTCTCTAATAAAACTCCTGCCTTTTCTTTGTTTGGTGAGTTTGCTCGTGTCTGTGGTCATATGTATCTGTGTTTGCATGTGTTTTTGTGCTTTATCTGTCTCTATATAAACTTTATAAAAAAATAACTATTCAATAGTTGTTGGTGCATGTGAGGAATTATATACATTCTTCTTATTATTGCTTCTTAAATTGGATAAAAAGCCTAAAAAAATTACTAACGACCAGGATACTACTTTCATTCCTATAAGCCTCTTCATGTTATCAACTTAGCTACAAATTAGCTACACAACTATAAAAACAAGTTCTAGACTACCAACTTTTAAAAAGTAATGATTGATAATAATGCTATCTTCAATGAACTATAGAACCTGAAAAAAAAACTTAGATGACAATGTGTTGTTTAGCTGCACTACCTTACTAGAAATTTCTCAGTAGTTTATACTTTTCTATCAAATTAAAGTAAGTTTATGATCACATGAACCCACTGATGCTAGGAGGGCATATAAATAGATGCCTAATCCACTGTGATTTTAGTTTGATAACTTTATTTACACATAGATGGCTCCAGGAGTACTTAGTTACGAAGACTTTAATTTGCAGGCCTATCATTCTCACCTGTTTGCCCTTTTTCTTGACTTTTTTTTTTTTTAGCATTGTTAGTATTACTATACTACTGGTAAGGTAAAGAGTGACAATAATATCAGTATTTGATTTGGGTAATCAGGTGGATTAGGACAGGTCTACAAGCTGACTTCCTGGCGACTTATGGAAAGTAAAATTAATGCTGGCAGGACACACGACATGGGTTAACATAAGCTTATGATTATATGTTTAACCTAATGCAGCCAGAAAAATCTAGTATTCACTGTACTTTTGTTTTGCAAAATGGCTACACATAGAACACAAGTGCTAAGCCACCAAGGAGTCAATTAGTAGACCGCACCTTGTAACCGTACGTGATTTCACCTTTCCTTTTTCAGAAAAGGTGTTTGTTTTTTTTAATGCTACCAATATAGTTAAAATCAGACTTTATAATTGTTACAATGCTATTCACGTTAATAATAGCACTACATGATGAAAGAGAATATTTACGAAAATCAAAGTAAAGGGTAAGCAGCACCAGTAATCGGTTCCTTAGTGACTATGTACATGTATAGTCTCCTACATAAGACAATTAATAACCTAAACTCACAGTGAGCATAGCATATACATGAATACCATCCCCAATGTCAGTGGATTGATGATAATGATAATAAAAATAACCTAAAATAGTATAAAATACTGGTTGGATATGTAACTAATTATATTTCAAACTAAGACAAGGAGTTTTAATTCTAATTTTAGCTTACTTCAAAATATGTCTCCAGTGATTTGAACCTTGCAAACCCTCCCTTCATTAAAACTCCTCCAAAGAAAAGGAAGACAATCACACAATGAAAGTACATTTTTAGCAACCTTATTTATTGTTTAATCTATTCTTTATAATTTGGCATGAATTGTTAGCTATTTTCTAAACAGTTAAAATACAAAAATGAAATGAATGATATGAGATCATTCTTCCTTGTGCTTAGTGAGTTCTTCAACCCAGGTCAGTATATTGTTTGCCTATCTTTTATATATATTCTTTTTTTTATAAATCTGCAATACATATGCTGAACATCATGTGGTTGGGAAGAAAAGGATCTATCTACTTATATCTACCTATCAAATAAATATCACATAAAATAATTCAATTTTCCTTTAGGTCTACCAATTTTTAAAAAATCACAGAAATTAACAAAATATATAGTTTAGAAATTATAATAGGTCAAATTCTTTTTAGCACCCAAAATATGTTTCACATACTTTCCTATAACTATCACATTTATACATACAAATACTTCACATTTCCCTAAACTGCATAAAGTTAAGATAATTAAACTAAGGAAATACACAGGGGTTGCAACATCTAAATATATCATTTGAGATTAATCTGGTACACACCTTTTACCTTTGCATTCACAGGAATTTCATGTTTCATGAATTTTGCAAGGATATCTAATCCAGAACAGACAACAAACATTATTCCTTGTGGAAACCCTGGTTAAAAACAGGTTTACAGAGGTTGTCAGAGCACGGCATCCTTCCTTTTCTCATATCTGAAAATATCTTTAATCTGGAATGAAATGCAGTGTCTGTAAGAGCGATCATGTACTACCATTATCCCTCAGTCCATTTCCTAGTATTAAACCCTGTTCATTACTCTCACAATACCTTGGCACATTCCTACAAGCTGTAACCTAACCTATTTCTGTATCACAAAAGTTGACTTTCACCATTCACTGCTATACAGTGAGATTATCTTGAAGAGTATCTGATACCTCGGCATAGCTTGAGATATTATATCATCCTTAGATATTCTCATGATTTCAAATTCAAACACCTAAAGCTTCTAATACTTATACCTTTCCATTCAATTATTCTATTCCAAAACATAACAACTATATACTTTGCAAGTACATAACCTGAGCTCAGTGTCTCCTCAAATAAACTTTATAAAAGTAACATACAGTCCTTAACTCTTGGAATGTTATTTCAGTCCTCATAAATATCTACCATACTATATTTTGACAAAATAACTATTTATTTACTTTATATTCAATGACAAGCCTTGTCATTTGAGATCAATTTAGTTTAGATAATAATATCAATTATTAAGATTCCATCCCAACAATATACCTTCTCTTAAAGTACAAGTAAATAATTCACTAAACTTTCTTCCATTCTACTTCTACATTGCCTCCAGCCACATAGGATCTCCATGATGATGCTCTTAGCTGTAAAAGTTCTTGCCTCTGTATAGGTGAAAGTTCCCTGGATTAGCCTGGAAATGGTGGAACCGCTGCATTTCCTCTAATGGAGCACCAAAACCCTGTGGATGTGGCTCTTCACCAGGATAGTAACCTGGATGTGGGCCATGGTAGGGATGTCGCTCGTAAATCTTCTCAGAGAAGTCATTTCTGTGCTGCTCAACAAGGCTACGGCCAAAATTGATATGCCTTGGATGCTCTCCTTCCATGTGGTATCCATAATGTGGATAGTGTCTCTGCGGGACATGGATGAAGCCTTGCTCATGACTGCTTTTTTGTTCAGACATGCCATAGTGTGGGCTGTCATGGTGCTCCACCTTCCCAACAGTGGCTCCTCCCTGTATTTCCATGCAGTGTTGCGTTTGTAACTCCTCCTCATGGTTCAGGTACTTCACTTCTGGTTTTGTCTCAATCTGTTCGTGCTCTTGCATTTCCTCTGACTGGTCTTGTGTAATGGCTCCTGGCTGAACCTGCTGGGGATTGTAGAGTGTTTCGTCCTGTCCCTCTGGAGGTGGCTGGTGATCCTCCTCACCTTCATTGTACTTGATTTCCCCCCCTTCCTCCTCCTCAATGAGGCATTGTACTTGTTGGACTATCTCTTCATGATGCTTGGCTTCCTCATCATCACTCTCTTGTCCCTGGCTTTGTACTGGCTCCCCACCCTCATACTGACTCTGCCCGTTGGGTGGTGGTGGTGGCGGTGGCAGGTCAAACTCATCTGGTCGCTCCTGCTTGAGTTCCAGCAGCTGGGCCAGGAGCTCCACCCCACTTTCCTCCAGGTAGGGTGGCAGCTCTTTGTCAAAGGCCTTAACTCCCCCTTTCCCTTTCTTTTTCTTTGCCGGTTTCCCTAGGCCCTTTGTGCCACCACCATCATCACCAGTTTCTGTGTTTTCTTCACCCTCTTGTTCTGGACCGTCTTCCTCCTCTCCATCTTCCTGCGTTTCAGAGCACTCTACTGTTGCTGCCCTTTGTGCATGCTGTAAGAGTAATATAACAGACATATTCTAGAAACTGTGTATGTAAATACTATAAACTTAGTATGATAACCCCTACGATTTTCCTTTTAAGTGGGTTCAGATGTAATGTAGGGGAGTAAATGTCATATTAGGGCACGGGTTATTTATAAACTCTAGCACAAACAAGTAACACTTTAAATAAGTGAAGCTCACTCATAATAAAAAATAACTAAGTTATCAAATAATAATCAGCATCATTACTAGCACCATTAATTATAAATATCAATCATTACTCAATTAATTATGAGTACTATTTCCATCATCCTTACCAAGACGTTGTTTTAAATGCCACATGATTACAATTACGATTAACCATAAAATATAACATCAAACCTCTGAATATATAGTTATATCAGTATCACCATAAAAAAAGATAAGCACAACTGAGGCTTAAATAATATATGAACTTCACTTAGCCAGAGTCAATGCAAAATGATCTACTGACCTACACTTTTAATATTTTCTGGGGATACATTTCACTGATAAATCATAAATATTTGTGAATAACAATAACTGGCTACTATTTGAAAATATAACAATAACTAGCTATCATTTCAATAAACTGTTCTCAATTCCTTTCATTGATAAAAATGTTATTTCAAAATACAGATGTCAATATCACTAACCATTAAAATCTGCAAAATTAGATTCTGGGCTGCTATTTGCTCATCCAACAAAGCCGAGCGCTCTCTTCTCAAGTGCACTTTCTTGCAAGCTTTCATGGCAGCCACTGCAGCTGCGCGTTGTGGCCTGAGCTCCTCATCTGGCCTCCCTCCACCTTGCGGCCTGCCTTCTGCTACTGGCTCTTGGCCTTCTGGTTGCTCCTCTGGGGCCTTGGCCTCCATATACGGCATACGATTTAGGGAGTCAGAGCAGTGTTGGTCTAATTCATCTTCAAATGATCTCGA
>NW_020872321.1:407032-420050 GCF_003789085.1 Penaeus vannamei | reverse complement strand
GTTATTTTCCTTTCCTCTCTCTCCTCCCTCCTAGTCCTTCCTCTCGCCCTCCCCCCCTCCCTCTTCCCCTTCCCTCCCTCCCCCCCTCCTCCCTTTCTCTCGCTCCCTCCCTTACTCCCTCCTCGATCGCCTCCCGCCGCTTCATCCCTCACTTCCTCAGTCTTGGCCTTTTCCCCCCAACCTCCCAGTTATGTTATTGGCAAATGTTGATGGGTGTTTTTTCGTTATGTTTGGCAATGTTTATGGTGTTTTTTCCCCTCCTTTCTCTTCCTCTTTCTTTCTTGCTGCCGTTTTCTTCCTGTCGTTAGATATGGAGGGAAGTGTGCGACTCGCTTTTTGTTCCTTTTTACAACTTTTTCTGGCTTTTTTCTTCTACTCCGTCTCTTTCTCTGTCTTCTACTTCTCCCTCTTCGTCTCCTGCTCCTTATCCGTCTCCTTCTCCGTCTCCTCCCTCTCCGTCTCCGTCCTCTCCGTCTCCTTCTCCGTCTCCTTCTCCGTCACCTTCTCCCTCTCCGTCTCCCTTCTCCTTCTCCTCTCTCCTCCTCCTCCTCCTCCTCCTCCTCCTCCTCCTCCTTATCCGTCTTCTTCTCCTTCTTGCCTTTCCTTCTTCGGGTTTGTATCTTGGTGGAAAGGTCGAGAGCGGCTTCTGTCCCTCTTTTCTTTCTTCTTTTCCTTATTTCTTCCCTTCCTTCTCCTTATCATCTTCGTGCTTTCCCTCTGCCTTGTCCTCTCTCTCTTTCTTCTACCTTCTATCTCCTCCCCGCTATCTTATTTCTCCCGTGTCCCTTATCCGTTCTCTCTCCCTCTTTCTCGGCCAGTCATCCTCTGACACTCCCCGTTTCAGAGAGACTTAAGAAATGGAATAAAACGAAAGGAAGAGAAAAAAAAAACGATAAAAAGAACAGTTCCGGGGTCAGTTGGATTGTACTTTGTCATGCCTGTTATCCCCCTGCCTCCTTCCTCCCCCCCCCTCTGTAGCTCTCCCCCAGGCCTCTCTTAGCCCATACCTGCCTCTTGTCCCCCTCCCGCCCTCCCTCTCTCCCCCATCCCTGCCCCCCTCCTCCCCCCCTCCCTGCCCTCTCCCTATTCCACGACCCAGCCCCCCCCCCGTTATTATCCCACCTCACCTCCTCCTCCTCCCCCCTCTCCCTCCCCCTCCTCCTCCTCCTCCTCCTCCTCCTCCTCCCTCCCTCTCCTCCCCCCCCTATCCCTCCCCTTCATGGTTGGTAATTAGCCAGCGAGGGAAACCGTCTCTCCCTTCCCCCACCCCTCCCTACTCCTCCCCCGCCCCCCTTCCCTCTCCCTTCTCCCCGCCCCCTTCCCCTCCCCCTCCCCCTCGCCCTCTCTATCTGGCCGTAGGTGGTGTGAGTTTGTGTAGGCCTATAGCCCGCGCCTACACCGGCGGGATTTCTGTTATTGCCGGCCTTCTTTATCTCTTGTTTGAGATTTTATTTTCTTTTCTTATTCGATGATAAAGGTGTGTATGTGAGAGAGAAAGAGGGAGAAAAAAAGAAAAAGGGAAATACGCGAAGGGGTTAAGTTGAATTTAGTGTTTTATTCTCGAATTGTGACGTGCCTATGTGATATAGGAAACTTTATTTCGTTGTATTAGCCTCCGTTAATTAACTCGCCTCCTTGCCTCGCCCATTTCTCCTCCGACCCCTCCCTCGCCCTCACCCTATTCCCCCAATGCCCTTCCCCATTTCCACTATTTGCCATGTCCCGCACCCTCCCCTTCCCCAATTTCTCCCCGTCTCCTGGCCTAATTCCTCCATTTGTCGTATTCCTTACGTATCTGTTCCCGTATTTCTTCCTCTTGTTCATTCTAATGTCCTTCCTCAATTCCCTGGTCAGTTCTTCCCCTATCCTTCTGTTTTTTCTTCCTCTGTTCTTCCCCTGTTCCCCATCCTTCCCCATCCTCCCCTAGTCCTCCGCCCATCTCTTTCCCCATTTCCTCCAGTTTATTCCCCTCTCCACCCCCCACCCCCACCCCAACCGCTGACATCGGGGACACGGAAACAGCGGCCGGCCCCCTTTTCATGGTCGGCCAACTACTCTCCCCCAAACCTGGCTCTCGGTTGTTTGTTTGACCAAGTCTTTGATGGGACGGCTGTGGGGGGTGTGGGGGGGGGGTTGGGGGCGCTGCAGGAAGAAAGGGGGGTAGGGGTTGGGATAGGGAGGGGAGAGGATTAGGGGTTAAGGTGGTGGGGATTCGGGATTAGGGTGTTAGGGTAAGGGTGAGAATATCGCTTGGAAGTTGATGGCTTATGATTGATTGATTGATTGATGTGCTCGCGTTGTGTGTGTGTGTGTGCGTGCGTTGTCGTCTTCGTCTCGGCCCCGCTGTCGGTTCCGGTGAGGGCAATTTCGCTCGGTGGGAGCGGTCTGTGCCTCCGTCTCCTCTTTTCTTTTTCGTTTTTTTATTTTTTTCTCTTGCCCTTCACTTCGTCTTGCTTTTTCGTCTTTTTATCTTCTTTCCTTCTGCTCTTCTCCATCTTTCTTTTCTCAGTGCCCTTCTGTCGTCTTGCTTTTCGTCTTTTATCTTCCTCCTTCTGCTCTTCTGTTTTCTTTCATCCTTATTCTCATCCTCCTTCTTGTTTCGTTCTGTCTCATTTCTCCTCATCTCCTTCTAATATTGTGGATTCTCTATCCTTCCCTCTCTCTCTGTTCTTCATCTCCTGCTTCTCCTTTCTTCCTTATGTGCTTCATCCCCGTCTTTTTATCTTTTAACCTCTCCCTTTTCATTTCCTCCATCCGTCATTATCTCCTACCTTTCATCTCCTCCGTCCTCCCTTATCTCCCAGCATCATATCTCGCTTTCATCCATTTCTCCTCGCCTCTCCTCCTCCTTCTCTTCTCACTCGCTCCTTCATTCCTCCTCCTTCCCTCCTCCTCTTCCCCTCGCTTCGTCTTCTCTTTCCCTCGCTTCTCCATCTTCTCTTCTCCTCTCCTACTCCTTCTCCTTTCCTCGCTTCTCCTCCCTCCCCTTTTTCCCTACCTTCCTCCCTTCCATCCCTTCCCCCTCGCCTCTCCACCCTCCTGCTTTTTCCCCTCGCCTCTCCTTCCTCCTTTCCCTCGCCCTCTCCTCCTCCTTTTCCCCTCGCCTCTCCTCCCCCTCCTTCCCTCGCCTCTCCTCCTCCCCTTTTTCCCCTCGCCTCTCCTCCTCTTCCTCTCTTTTCCCCTCGCTCGCCTCTTCCTTCCTTCTCCTTTTCCCCTCGCCTCTCCTTCCTTCTCCTTTCCCCTCGCTTCCCTTTCCTTCCCCTCCCCTCGCTTCCTTCCCTCCTTCTCTTCCCCTCGCCTCTCCTTCCTTCTCTTCCCCTCGCCTCTCCACCCTCTTTTCCCCTCGCCTCATCCTCCCTCCTCCTTTTCCCCCGCTTCTCCTCCTCCTTTTTCCCACCTCGCTCTCTCCTTCCTTCTCCTTTTCCCCCCGCCTCTCCTTCCTTCTCCCTTTCCCCTCGCTTCCTTCCCTCCTCACCCCCCTCCTTCCGCCTCTCACACCTCGGAATGCGCGTGTCTCCCGGCCAGCCTCTTCCCCTGCCACGTCGGGGGGGTTAATTGGCGTCTGATTAACGCTTCGTCTATCGTTACGGCGCGAGACTTCCTGCGATAAAGAGCGGTAACTGCCTCGTTTCAAGTCGTCGCCTTGTTGTTGTCCGTTCCCCCCCCCCTTATTTTTTTTTCATTTTTCCTTTCCCGTTTTTTTTTTTATTCCACTTCTTAATTCTTCTTCTTCTTCTTCTTCTTCTTCTTCTTCTCTTCTTCTTCTTCTTCTTCTTCTTCTATCTTCTTCTTCTTCTTCTTCTTCTTTCTTCTTCTTTCTCTTCTTTTTTTTTTTCTCTTTCTCTTCGTTTTCACTTTCTTTGAGGGAGTCAGATGACTCCTTTTTTTTTTCTATGTGCCGTCTCTGTATTTTTTTTATCTCTCTCTTCTCTGTTTACTTCTTCACTCCTCTCCTCTCTCTCTTTCTGTTTCTCTCTTCTCTCCTTCCTCTCTCTCTCTCTCTCTCTCTCTCTCTCTCTCTCTCTCTCTCTCTCTCTTCTCTCTCTCTCTCTCTCTCTCTCTCTCTCTCTCAAAGCGCCCCTTCTTCGACGCGCGTTCGACCGGGGAAGCAAAGAGAAACCTGTTTGAATAATGTTTACGGCGTGTCTAAGGGTAGTGGCGATGGGTAAAAAAGGATGGGAAGGGGAGGGAGGGTCGGCAAGGGTGGGGAGTGTCTTTGGGAGGGAAAGATTGGGGTGGGTGGAGGGGGTACGGCAGGGGAGGGGAAGTGTCTTGGGAAGAGGGAGGTGGGGGAGGGGGGGTCGGCAGGGTGGGGAGTTTCTTGGGAAGAGGAGGTGGGAGGGAGGGGGGTCCGGCAGGGGAGGGGGAAGTGTCTGTGGGGAAGAGGAGGGGGGAGGGGCGGGGTATAAGGGGTTATCCTTAGGTCGTGGAGCATCTTAGGGTCTGGGGATATTATAATGCACTTAATGTACGTATATAATGAATATATTTGTTTACTTTTTTTTGTAGGATCAGTTGTTCTTCATTGGGGAGTAGGTTGAATTTAGTCGCGTTTGATTTTTTGATGGGTCAACCCTTTTGATTTACCCTGCTAGTGTTTATGGCGTTCAACGAGTCTCCATTAAAGATCTTTTTTCCTGTAGGTGTTTCTTCTGTACAAACCCACGTCACGTGAAGCTCTGATTTTTTTTTTCTGTCCTCCCCTCCTTTTCTATCTTATTCTTTCTCGTTTTTTAAATATTTTCCTTCTTCTCTCTTGCGCTTTACATCCACCCTATGTCTCTCCACTTTCTCCACTCGCCTCCCATCCTCTCTCACCACTCGCTCCTCAATCTCTCCTCCTCGTGTGCGCCATCCGTGGTGTGTTTGCCGTACGCGTTTCCGCTCCCCTCGCGTCTGTCTGCATCCGTAGAGGGAAGGGAGGAGGAAGGAGGCGTAGAGGAAGGAGCGAGGAGGAAGGAGAGGGAGAGGGAGAGGAGAGGGGAAGGGGGGGAGGGGAGGGACGATAGGGAGAGGAGCAGGAGGAGGAGAGGAAGAGCCGAAAGGGGAGAGGGAGGGGGAAGGGAAGCTGAGAGGGCCGCCATAGGAGGAGGAGGAGGAGGAGGAGGAGGAGGAAGAGCGAGGGGCGAGAGGGAGGGGGAAGAGGAGGGAGGGCCGATAGGTGGGAGGCAGGAGGAGGAGGGAGGAGGAGGAGGAGGCAGAAGGCCCATCCGGCGCGGACATCAAGCTGAGGCCGAGTGGATGTCAGTGCGTGAGAGAGATTTGCATGTTGACGGGCCGAGACAGGGGGGCGGCGGCTTAGGGGGGGAGGGGTTTTTGGGTGGGGGGGGCGGTATGGGTGGGTGGGTGGGCCGGCTGGGTGCGGAGGAGAGAAGAAAGGCTAAAAGTTTAGAGAGGGTTATTTTGAAGGGGAGGAGCGAGGAGGAGGAGGAGAGGGAGGGAGGAGGAGGAGGAGGAGGCGAGGAGGAGGAGGAGGAGCGAGAGGAGGAGGAGAGGAAGTCGGGAGGATAGGCCTAATTGTGTCACTTTTTTTCTTTCTTTCTTGACTTGTTTTCTTTGTTTTACGGCGAGGGGCATAGTTCCAATACTTGAGGTCTTCGGGTTAAGGGTGTTTTATTGCAGGAGCATTCTATTGGTCGGCTTTTTTCTTCTCTCTCTCTCTCTCTCTCTCTCTCTCTCTCTCTCTCTCTCTCTCTCTCTCTCTCTCTCTCTCTCTCTCTCTCTCTCTCTCTCTCTCCGTCGAAGGGAGTAGGTGTTAGAGGAGGAAGATCTTTTGCGCAAAAGGTAAAGGCGAGTTTTGTAAAATGCCAATGGGATGGCGGAAAGAAGAAGGGGAATATTGGAAAGAGGGAAGGGATTTGGAACAGGAAATGTGCGAGAGAGAGAAGAAAGAGAAGAGACAGAAGAAGAGAGAGAGAGAGAGAGAGAGACGAGAGAGAGAAGAGAGAGAGAGAGAGAGAGAGAGGAACGAGTGAGAGAGAGAGAGGGAGAAGAAGAAGAGAGAGAGAGAGAGAGAGAGGGAGAGAAAGAGCAGAGAGAGAAGAGAGAGCGGAGAAAAGCACGCGTGAAGGAAACACGAAGGGAGCAGATTGTCAGCGAAGATGTGCCGAAGTGACTCTCTCTCTCTCTTCTTCTCTCTCTCCTCTCTCTCTCTCTCGCTCTCTCTCCTCTCTCTCTCTCTCTCTCTCTCTCTCTCTCTCTCTCTCTCTCTCTCTTCTCTTCCTTGTGTGCGCGCGCGAGGGGAAGAGGAGAGGGGGAAAGACCGGAGTACTTGGCAGGTGATGTATTGCCGCGCACAAGGGCAAGCTGAGGCGGCCCCGGGAAAGCGTGGAGGACGACTCCGTGGTGTTATTTGCACTCCCGCCCTTCGACTTCACCCTTCTGCCGCGGGGCCGTGGGAGGCGGGCGCCGTTGTCGTCCGCCTCGTCCTTCTTTATTCTCGGCTCTATTCTCATCCCCCTTTCTCGTGTTTGATTCTTTTTTTTTTTTGTTGTTTTTTCTTCTTCACTTTTCGCTTTCCTCGTTCTCGTCTCGGTCCTCGTGCTGTGCGCTTCTCCCCCCTTTCCGCTGTTTGGTCTTTGTATTTTCTAAAAGTAATTTTTTTTCTCTTTCTCAGTCCTTGTCATCTCCTTTCCCTCCTTTCTTCAAAACCCAACTCTCTCCCATTCTTTCTCTTCCCTCCTTCGCCCTCCCCCTCTCCCTCACCCGCTTCCTCATACAAACTACCCTAGAAGGAGGAGGAGGAGGAGAAGAAGAAGAAGGAGGAGGAAGAAGGAGAAGGAGGAGGAGGAGAGAAGGAGAAGAGAAGGAGGAGGAGGAGGAGGAGAGGAGGAGGAGGAGGAGAGGAGGAGGAGGAGGAGAGGAGGAGGAGGAGGAGGGGAAGGGGCTAGTATTTCCTGGAGATAAACTCGGGGTTGGGAGATAACGCTGGGTCCTTGCCGAGAGAGATCCCCGGCGAATCGAAGTGGGCCGAGGGAAGAGGGATGGGAGGGAGGGGAGGAGGGTGTTAGAGAGAGGGAAAGAAAGGAAGTGAGAGTGGAGAGGAGAGGAGAGAGAGGTTTTCGATTTACGAATTGTTGAAGACAGCGCGTGCACTTTCTTCTTTCGTTCCTTCCTTCCTTCTCTCTCTTCTCTTCTCTTCTCTTCTCTTTCTCTTCTCTTCTCTTCTCTTCTCTTTCCTTTTACCTGCCCCTTCTATGCCGTGCCTTCCATTCCCAAACCTTCGTCTGCCCCTCCCTTACCTGCCCTTCCATTCCATACCATTCCATTCCCTGCTCCGATTCTACTATCCCCACTCCTTCCCTTTCCCTCCCCTCTTTGCTCTTTCCTTTGCTTCCCCTTCCTTCCGCTCCTTTCTTTCTTTCTCCCCTTATTTCCCTTTCCCCATCTCCCCACCCCCTTCCCTACCCTCCCCACCCTTTCCTTCCCATTCCCTTCCCTACTCCTACCCACCCCTTTCTTCCCTATCCCTCCCTACCCCCTGTACCCCTGCCCATTCCTTCCATTCCCTTCCCTTCCCTACCCACCCCTTCCTACCCCTTCCCCACCCCTTCCTACCCCCCCCCCACCCCTTCCCACCCCTCCCCCACCCCTTCCCTTGCCCGCGTTGCCCGCCTCGGGACCTGCCTGACAGGGGTGGGACGTGTCCCGGCCCCCTATGGAAGCGTCACGTATTGATTGTTCCTTCATAATAGACCCGCTAAGCTACTCGCAGGAGGAGAGGGAACCCGATCCCCTCGTGGGTAAAAGGGGGGGGGGAGGGGCGAGGGGCGTGAGGGAGAGGAGGGGAGGTGGTTGAGGGGGTGGTGGGGAGGGGGTGCATGGCGGGTTTGGCGGCAGTGGGAAGACGATAATTCAATAGAGTTAATTTCACGGGAAAGGGGCGGAGGGGGGTTGGGGGTTGGGATGGAGGCTGGTGGGATGGGGTGGTGGGGGGGTAGGAAGAGGGTTTGATTGGGGGGAGTGAGGGGGGGTTATTCTTTTTTTTTTTTTTTTTTTTTTTTTTCCTTCCCCTCTCTTCTCCTCCTCCGTCCTTTCCCTTCTCTTCTCCTCCGTTCTTTTGGAATCCCCGGAAGGAGAGTCGAAGGGAAGGTAGATGGGTGGTGGGGGGGGGCGTGGATAGAAGGGGTAGGAGGGAGGGCAGATGGGCGAGGGGGGGTTGTAGAGGGGTTGGGGTAGGGGATGGGGGCATGCCATTGAAGATACAAGAGTGGATTAATGAGGCAGGGTGGGGAAGGGTGGAAGGGGGGGGGGTAAGGGGGGGGGATACATTGACTAAGGCGGTGAACGGGTTTAAGATGTGGGTTTTGTTATAGCGTTAATTATCATTTTTTTTATACATGTTCCAGAAGGCCGTTCGTTCTTCGCTCTATTATTAGTTTGTGTGTTTTATTTTTTAATCCTTTTCTGCTTTCTCCTCCTTCTCCTTCCTTCCTCCCTCATTTTCCAGCATTGATTTTCAGTTCCATTTTTTTGTTTGTGTTTTGTTTTGTTTTGCTTTCATTTCAGAAGGGAAAGGAAAATCCCATTTTTCCATGCATACCAATTTTTGTGTTGTGCGTGGCCAATTATTTTTTTTTCGTGCCATGAATTATGATTTGTTTATTTTTGATTACTTTTGTGTTATTGTGGAAACTAGAGGAGAGTTCTCCTTTGTTGTTGTTCTCACAGAAACCTGTTTGTTATCACCTATTCAAAAATTCAACATTTTCAGGTGGTTGCAGGTCAAATGCTTCACCGTCCACCGTCTGTCCAAGTTAGTGTGTTGGCTTTGTCTTTACCTCCTCGCCTCTCCTTCTGTTTCGTCTCTTCTATCCTCTCCTCTCTTCTCTCCTTCTCTATCGTCTCTTCTCTTCTCTCCTCTCCTCTTCTATCCTCTCTCCTCCTCTCTATCCTCTCTCTCTTCTCTCTGATAATTTTTTTTACTCTCTCTCTCTCTCTCTCTCTCTCTCTCTCTCTCTCTCTCTCTCTCTCTCTCTCTCTCTCTCCTCTCTCTCTCTCTCTCTCTCTCTCTCGCTGACTCTTCGTCTCCTCTGTCGTCTTTTATGTTTTCTCCTCTCCCCTGTCCTTGCCCTTTGTATTTCCTCGCTTTATCTCTTTTTGTGTGTTCTCATCTATATATCTATCTATCTGTCTTTGTTTATCTATCTTTACTTTTTCAACAGCTTTCTCGCCTTTCTCTTCTCTTTCACCCATTTTATTTTCTTTATCTCCACCTTCTCTATCTGTCTTCGCTTCTCTGCTGTCTCTCTTTCGTCTAAACTTTTATTTTTTGGTTAATAACAAACATTTAGCTAATTGACTAACCATAAGTATTTTGTTTTAACTCTCGTCCTCCTTGCCCTCGCCTCCTCTCGCCCTGCCTTGTTTCTCTCTTTTATCCATTATTCCTTAGTCTTGCTTCGTTGTTCATCACCTGTTCCTTCTCTCTCTATTCCCTGTATCCCCTGCCATCTTCCTTTCCTTTCATCCCTCTTATCTTCTGTGTTTTCTTTTTTTTTCCTTTTTCGTTCGTCACCCTTTTGCCTACCCCAACCCTCTTTCCGCTCGGCTTCTCTCTCTCTCTCTCTCTCTCTCCTTCTTGCCTCTCTTCTCTTCTCGCCTCTTCTCTCTCTCTCTCTCTCTCTCTCTCTCTCTCTCTCTCTCTCTCTCTCTCTCTCTCTCTCTCTCTCTCTCTCTCTCTCTCTCTCTCGTGTCAATTGTATTATCGTCTCGAATTAACGCTGGTCCTCTTGTTTCCTCTCTCCTCCCCTTCCCTTCTTCCTCTTCTTGCTCACCTCCGCGCCCTCTGTTTAATCTTCCCTTGCCCTATTCACGGCTTCGCTTCTTTGGAGTTTTGCTTTGATACCTCCGGTCTATTCCTTTGTGCATTCTCTTTTATTCTTTATCCCCTCCTCCTCCTCCCCTTCCTCCTCTTTTAGCTGTACCTCAACATCCTCGTTCTTTTATATATATATATATTTTTTTATCCCTTCTTGTTCTGCCTAATTATTACCCTTTTCTTACCCTTCCTTCTTTCTATCCTCCATCCTTCGTGTATTTCTTCGTCTTTTATTCTGCTTTCCTGCCATCTTTCTTTCCCTCCTCCTTCTTTCCCCTCCTCTTCCTCTTCCTTCTTTCCCCTCTCTTCCTCTTCTTCTTCCCCTCCTCTTCCTCTCTCTTCCTCTTCCTTCTTTCCCCTCCTCTTCCTCTTCCTTCTTTCCCCTCCCTTCCTCTCCTTCTTTTCCCTCCTTTTCCTCCTCCCTCCTCCTCCTCCTCTCCCTTTCCCCTCTTTGTCCTCCTCCTCCTCCTCCCTATTTGTCTCCTTCCCCTCCTCCTCCTCCTTTCCCGTCTTTGTCCTCCTCCTCCTCCTCCTCCTCCCATTTCCTTGTTCCTTCACCACCCCTTGTTTTATGATTAACACTTGTTCGTATGTAAGGGCATACTGTATCTTCATCTTGGTAGGGTTTGTGTATCAGTAACTTGTTAAGCTCACCCTTGTTTGTGATGTAGCACATTGATTATATACCCGTTTTTATTACAGGCATTTTATTTACTTTTATCTTTTTATTTTGTTTATTTTTTCTTTAGTGTGGGTCTTTTTTTCTTTTTTTCTTTTTTTTTGGCTTGCGCATTTTGTGTTTGGCATTTTGTATATATTTACCTGCTCCTTACCTGTGTGACTTTTATAGCTTCCCTCAACCCTTTCGTGCAACAGATGTTTAATATTCATGAGATGCGGGCCCCCCTCCCCCCCTCTCCTCTCCCCGTCTCCCCTTCTCTCGCTCCTTCCTTTTTTTTTTTTTTATTGATGGAACGTCTTTGGGGAGTGATGAAATTTACTGACGACCGGCACAACGCGAGCAGAAAAGACGAGGAGAGAGAGAGAGAGAGAGAGAGAGAGAGAGAGAGAGAGAGAGAGAGAGAGAGAGAAGAGAGGAAGAGAGAGAGGGGGGGGGGATAGCAAGAGATGTAAAGTAAATAAAAAAAAACGAGAGGGAAAGTAAGAGAGAGAAAGAAAATGAGAACGGGAGAAATAAGAGGAAGAGGGAACGCAGAGAGTAAAAGGAAAGAGATGGGGCGGAGCAAGAAAGAAAGAAACAAACAGAAAAAAGCATAAATTGTGGCCTCATCGCCTCATCTCCCGGGCAGTGTCAGGCGAGGGCTGTTAAGGCGTCCGAGAGGAGATTGACAGATCGTCTTCGCGGAGTGGCACCAGCGTCTCGGACGGCGGGGAAGGGACTCTCAAGACGGCGGTGGCGGTGGCGGAGGACGGCGGCGGCGGCGGCGGCGGCGGAGGACGGTGGCGGGCGAGCGGCGGCGGTTGTCGCTCGCCGCTCGCCCCTTTGTGGCGTCGTGGGGCAAGGGCGAGGGCCGAGTGCGCTGGGAGAGGGTGCGGGGAGATTCCCAAGGCGGGAGTGAGGGAGAGGGAGGGGAGAGAGAGGGAGTGTGTGAGTGAGTAAGGAGAGGAGTGTGTGTGAGTGGTAAGGAGAGGGAGTGTGTGAGTGAGTAGAGGGAGAGGAGAGAGAGAGAGAGAGAGAGAGAGAGAGAGAGAGGAGAAGAGAGAGAGAGAGAGGAGAGAGAGAGATGAGAGAGGAGAGAGAGGGAGAGAGTAAAAGGAGAGGTAGAAAGAGAGAGAGAGTAAAGAGCGAGAGAGTAAGGGAATGAGTCAGTGAGGAAGGGAGTGAGTGGGGTGAGGGAAGGAAGGAAGGAAGGAAGGAAGAAAGGAAAGAAAAGAAGGGAAGAAGAAGGAAGGAAGGAAGGAAGAGGAAGAAAAGAGGGAAGGAAGGAAGGAAGAGGGAAGGAAGAAGGCAAGAGGAAGGAGGAAGGAAAAGGAAGGCACCGATGGTTTTGGGGCGAGAGATGAACACGAAAGGAGGGAAATACAACGCTGTCGGGATACTGTAATGGTTGGCTGTTTAATCTCGTAGTTGTCCATGATATCGGTTGCGGTTACCTTTGTATATGTAATTATTTGTTAAAAGAATAACCTTTCTTGTCTTACCTTTGTGTGTGCTCTTTAGATTGTAATAAGGAATGAAGTTAGTAATGTGAAAGGGAGGGAGAGATAGATAGATTGATGATAGATAGATAGATAGATAGATAGATAGATAGATAGATAGATAGATATAGAGATAGGATGGAATGTGGCACCGCGTCAGTCGAGAGCAGCGACCTGGATGGCACTGTGTGGGTGCGACAGTGGGAGGGGAGGAAGGGAGGGAGGGAGAGGGCCCCAGGAGGAGGAGGAGGAGGAGGAGGAGAGGGGAAGTTATTGCAGGAAGCCTCGTGATGGATACGAGGCGTGATTTATGCCCGGTGATTGCGGAGCGACGGGGTCCGCTTTGTGATTTAGGAGATGACGCGGCCGACGACGGGATGCTGTGCGGGGCCGTGCGGGGGCGGAGGGAGGGGGGGAGGGGAGAGGGGAGCGTAGGGTAGGGGAGGGGAAGAGAGAGGAGAGGGAAGAGCGGGAGGGAGGGGAGAGGGGAGAGGCAGGGTAGGGTGGAGAGGGTAGGGGAGGGAAGGCAGGGTAGGAGGGGAGTGGGAGGAGAGGGGAGAGGGAGGAGGGTGGAGAGGGAGGGGAGGGGAGGAAGAGTAGGGTACGGGGAGAGGGAAGAGGCATGGTAGGGTGGGGGGAGAGGTAGAGGGAGAGGAAAGGGAAGGGAAGGGGACGGGGGTAGAGGGTAGAAGGGTAGATGGGATGGAAAGGGGAGGGACAAGAGGAGAGTGAAGGGAGGTGGAGGGTTAGAGGAGGATGGAGAGGGGAGCGGAGGGGAGGGGAGGGAGGAGAGGGAAGCGAAGCGAGAGTTTGAAAAAGGGACTCGGGGATGATTTGATTGAAAGTTGGAAAGGGGGAAGGAGTGAAGACGGCGAGAGAGAGAGAGAGAGAGAGAGAGAGAGAGAGAGAGAGAGAGAGAGAAGAGAGAGAGAGAGAGAGAGAGAGAGAGAGAGGAGAGAGAGAGAGAGGAAAGAGATGCGTAAGAAAAGAAGTGACGCAAATTACCGGTGAGGATTATGGGGGGAAAGAAAGGAGGGA
>NW_020872321.1:387032-404532 GCF_003789085.1 Penaeus vannamei | reverse complement strand
CCTCCCCGCCTCTCCTCTCTCTCTTTCCCTCTTCTTCTTCTCTGCCCCCTCTCCTCTTCTCCCTTCTCCCTCTCTTTCCCCTTCCCCTCTCCTCTCCCCTTCCCCCTATTCACTCTCACCCATTAGTACTCCCTCCCCCCTCCACTACATACTACATACACAGTTACTCATTCATACGTAGATATATACTACATACTACCTATGTATATCTATCTGTATTATATATATATATATATATATATATATATATATATATATATATATATATATATACATACACATAGGTACGTATGTATATATATCTACGTATGTATGAATGAATGTAACTGTGTATGTATGTATGTACAGTGAGGGGAAGGGCCGCGGTGTTATTGGATATAGCGCGGGATCTGCCCAGCATCCCAGCGAATCCCCTCGCGGACAGGACTTTTTTTTTTTGGGAGGGGTGAGGGGAGACTTTTTTTTTGTGTATATCTGCCTACCTACGCCATGTTGTTTCCTGATATTTTTTTTTTTTTTTTTTTTTTTTATTACTGTTATATTTTGGGTGAGCACTTAATCCTCGTGAGGGGGTGGTGGGTGGTGCGTGTGGAAGGGGATTTGGGAGGGGTTAAGGAAAGGAAGGAGGGAAGGGGAGTGGGAGCGGTTGAGTGCAAGGGGGAGGTCTGGAGGTCGGGAGGGTCTCAATGTGTGTTTCCCCCGTCCTCTTTTGGCTCTCTCTCTTTCTTTCTCTTTCTCTTAAGGTTTTGACTCCCTTCTCTTTCTTTCTTTCTTTCTCTCTCTCTCTCTCTCTCTTCCTCTCTCTCTCTCTCTTCTCTCTCTCTCTCTCTCTCTCTCTCTCTCTCTCTCTCTCTCATATACACACAGGTAAATAGATATATGGGTGTACAGTTTGTCTTTATGCATTATATATTTGTTTTTTTGCTCGGAAACCACCGGAGTTCTTCTTCTCTAGGAGCAAACCCGCCCTTTTGGATGCGAGTGTGGTCCTCTGCGTGGCGTGGGAGTGGTTTTTGCGGGTAGGTGGGCGGGTCTTTCCTGGGGGTGGGCGGGTCTTTCCTGTGTGGCGGGTCTTTCTTGTAGGTGGGCGGTCGAGGAGGTGCAGGTGTGGCTGTCGCGCGATTCCTTTCGAGGCGACAGGTGCCAGTTTGTGATGACGGAGGTGGGGTAGGGGGTGGTGGGGTGGGGGGGTCGGGTCGTGATGACACACACCAAGCCCTGTCTTCTTCTTTCATCGTTCATCACTTCGCCGTTATCTTCTCCTTCTTCCTCCTTCTTCTCTTCTCCTCTCTCTCTTCTCTTTCCTTTCCCACTTCTACTTCTAATTTTCCATCGGAACTCTTCTCCTACCTCTCTTCCGTCCCTTTTAGCCTCTAATCGCTCCTCTCCCCTTCTCCTTCCCTCTTCCCCAACCTTACCTTCCCGTGCTGTTCCCCTCACCCCGTCCTTCTCCCTCTCCCCACTTCTCACCTCTATCTCCTGTCCCTCCCCACCACTAGCTACTTTCTCCATCCCCACCTCCCTCCCCACTCCCCTCTCCCCTCCCCCCTACTCCCCACTCTCCCCCACCCCCCCACTCCCTCTCCCCTTTGATGCAGTTCATCTGGCTGGTCTGACGCCCCCGCACGGCTCCCCTGACACCGCGGCGGCGATAAGAACGGAGTTATTGCTTCTGCTGGCGGGATTTACGTTCGGGCCGAGAGGTTGCACTCGTTATGTCGTTAGTGGTACGAAGCCGACGCTGGGTTGCGCGAGTGTCCGTGTACCTGGGCTCGTATGCGCGTTTTTTTTTTTTTTTTTTTTCTTTTCTTTTACGTGCGTGTTCCTCCGTCGCCCGGCCTCAGGTGAGTCGCCGCGAGGAGGGCCCGGGCGTGAGCGGGCGAGGGGCGGGGGGGCGGCGTGTGCGTGCGACAACAGCGCCAGTGTTGGCGGCCGAACACGCCACCGACCAGGATTCAAGCTGGCGCATCCGGCCATGTGAGAAGGGCTGGCTGTGAGGGCGTGCAGTGTTCGGGGGGCGGGGGGAGGGGGGGCCCCGGGAGCCACAATGGGTATGTTGTGGGGCACGCAGGGCGACGCCGGGGCAGCTGGTAGCGGCGATAACATCTGTGCGTGAGGGAACAGTGTGGGCCAGTGTGTCTGGGCACCCGCGCGCCGCCACGCACTCGGAACCTCCCTCCCTTGTGTTCGGGCTCCTGTTGGGAGGCATGCACGCCCGCCCGCGTTCCGGCTGCCTCTCGTCGCCGCCTCTCGTCGGGGGTTCAGGCACTCTCCCCGCCTCCTCCTTGACCGCAGCCCCCCCCCCCTCGGCCCATCCATCCAGGCCCTTTTGTTCCTTGCCTTTCTCGTCCATCACTCTCCACCTTCTTCTCTTCTTCTTCTTCTTCTTCTTCTTCTTCTTCTTCTTCTTCTTCTTCTTCTTTTCTTCTTCTTCTCCTCCTCCTCCTCCTCCTCCTCCTCCTCCTCCTCCTCCAGTTCCCGTCTCGTCCCTCACCCTCATCCAATTCCTCCTCTTTTTCCTCCTCCTCATCCGATGTATCCCCCTCCTCCTTCTCCTCTTCCTTCTCCTCAAGCCCTCCTCTCGCGCCCTCTCGCCCTCGTGCGATCATCTTCCCTGTCGCTCCTTGACACGGGAGTGCCTGCTCCTCGAGACGCGGCGGGGTCGGGCGCCACCCTTGGCTCTCGCTCGGGCCAGTGAGTGCCGCCGTCGCCGCCGCCGCCGCCGCCACGAAACGCGATATCAGAATTACGGTTGACGGGGCGAGGAGCTTTGTTGTTCGAACGCGATAAACAAGGGGAACGATACAAAGAAAATGCTCTTGTGTATCTTTTCTCTCTCTCTCTCTCTCTCTCGAAGGTCCTGTTTGGTCGCCCCTCCGAGAGGCTTCACTTGTTTGTTTGGCCAGCGCTATTACGCTGATTTATTGCTCGCTGGCTCCACTGCTCCCTCTTCTCTCCTTCGTCTTCTTCTTCTGCTTCGCCGTATCCTCCTCCTCATTCTCCACATCTTTATCCTCCGCCTCCCTCCCTCTCATTCTCCCCCCTGCACTAGTACGGACAGTACATATTCCTGCGTATGATTTTGTGTACGTCAGGAAGGCATACATTTTGTACATCTTTAGGCCATGTTTTTACGTCTTAAGCCATATTTTCCCCATGTGTCTGCAATGAACCTTCCTGTACATCTGTGCGTTTCGGCCTGAATGAGGGGCTGAAGCAGGAGGGCTGGGGTCTGTTCCTGGGAGGTGAGAGAAGCGATGTGATGCTGATCTGGCCGAGCACAAAGGGAGGGAAGGGGAGGTCTAAGCCCAGGGGGGGGTGGCCACACAGATCCCTTCTTGTTCTGGCCCCGGAGAGTTCTGTTGTTCCGTGTTTCTCTATCTCTCTCTCTCTCATCTATCTATCTATCTATCTATCTATCTAGCTATCTCTGTCTCTCTCCCTACCACTTCCCTCCTCTGTCTCTCCTTGCCTCTCTCTCCTTCACCTTTCTTTTTTCTCCTCCTCTCGGTCGTTATCATAAAACCGCAGATAGTGCAGTAGCGAGTATTTTCTCGCCCTTGTAAAACTAAATAATTTGTTTGCACAGTTTCTCCCTCTCTCCTTCTCTCCCTCCCTTGAAGGCTCTCAAGGTCGGTCTTTCAAGAGGCTTTTAATCTGGAGAGGAAGTGCGAGAAGAGGCTCCCTTGTTGAGCCAAACGGTCCCCCTTTTCCCCCTTAACCCTTTCCCCTCCTTTCCCCAACCCTTTATCCGTTTGTCCTTATGGCCGTTTGTCCGTTTTTCTTTCAGTTCCTTTTTTTCACCCCCCATTTAGTCATTCATTCATTCCATCCCTCTTTATTCGCCCATTTTTCTCTCGCCTTTCTAAGGGATAGGGAGGTGACGTGGAGGTAAGTGGGGCGGGGGAGGGGAAGGAAGGGGGAGGGTGATAAAGGAAGGAGCCGGGGAGGGCCCGAGGGAAATAGGTGGAGTTGGCAATTATGGAAAAAGAACGGCAGGGACAAAGAAATTTATCGCGAGGTTTGGAGGGTGTTTGCGAGTCCCTCCCTTCCCTTCCCTTCCCTTCCTTTCCCTTCGTTCCCTTCTCTTCTCTTCTCTTTCTCTTCTTTCCCTTCCCTCCGCTTGACTCGCCCCCCCTTTCCTTCGCCAGCTTTCCAAGGACCTGAAGGAGTGATGGTCGTGTTAGGATAGACTGACAGATCCTTGGACAGAGGCGATTTTCTCTCTTCTCTCTCTCTCTCTCTCTCTATCTCTCTCTCTCTCTCTCTCTCTTCTCTCTCTCTCTCTCTCTCTCTCTCTCTCTCTCTCTCTCTCTCTCTCTCTCTCTCTCTCTCTCTCTCTCTCTCTCTCTCTCTCTTCTTCCTTCCTTTTTTTGTCCGCTCCCGTTCAGCACGAGATAGGCGTGTGTCCGCCGGCCGCGTGTATCTCCTTACAGAATTGGGCGTGAAGGGCGGGCTTCGGGCTGAGGGCGCGCCTCCCTCACCTTGTTAGGAGGCGAATCATGCCGTCGGGTCGCGAATAAAGTTGATGGCCCCCGGCGATCAATCTGTCTGCAGAGGCGCCACTGGACCGCAGCCTGTCAGCCCGACGAAGGCGTGGAGGAGGAGAGGGGGGAGGGGGCTCTGGGGCTACGGGGGTGGAGGAGGGGGGAAGGAGAGGGTCGGAGGGGGTCGGAGGGGTGTTGGTGGAGGAGAGGGGTTGGTGTGGGGTGGGGGGGGGGGGGAGGGAGGGGAGGGGGGTCTTCTTGTCTTCTCTTCTGACGCCTCTTTTCCTCTGGTGATTCTTTTGGGGGAGAGATTGAATTTTGTTTGAGAGAGGTTGGGGAAGGAGAGAGATGCTTATGCTCTATTTGTAAGAAAGGGAGATGAGCAGGACGGAAAATATAGTGGGAAGAAGGCAGAGAGAGAGAGAGAGAGAGAGAGAGAGAGAGAGAGAGAGAGAGAGAGAGACAGAATATGGATTACATGAGAGCAGAGGACAGACAGACAGACAGACAGACAGACAGACAGACAGACCGCATCCGGCCGTCGGGAAGCGGCGAGAAAAACACGCGTCGCGGATTTTCTGACCGGCGCCTGTTGCAGCGGGGCGAGGGGGGCGGCGCGGACAGGTGGGACACGCGGCGGGGCCACTCAGCGCCGGTGGTACGTGGCGGGCGGGCTGGTGAGGAGCGTGCACGTGTAAGGGCCGCGACGTGGACATAATGGGCGCGGCGGGGGGGCATAAAAGGGTGTTGAAGGGGGGGAGGTGAGGAGGGAGGGGGGCGTGGGAGGGGTCTGGAGCGGAGGGGAGGGAGGGATGGGGAGGGGGAGGGAAGGGCGACAACCTTTATGAAGCGGCGCGAGAGGAGTGGAGGGGGTGGGGGGGGGGGTTAGGGAGTAAGGGGGGTTCAGGTGTGGACGCGTTAATTGGTCTTTGTAGTGCCGCCACCTGGGCCACCGCGCGCGCCCCGTCTTCGGTCTCCCTGCGAGGTGAGAAGGCGGCAGGAGGGAGTGAGGAGGACAAATGAGGAGGAGCAAGATAAGAAGAATAGGAAAAGGATAAAGAGAGAGAGAGAGAGGAGGGGGAAGAAAAGGAGGACAAGGGGAAGAGGGAGAGAGGGAGGAGGTGGTAGTAGTTATGTTAGTGTTAGCGGTGGAAGAGAAAGAGAAAAAATGAAAAAGAAAACTGAGAAGTGTAGAAGAAGAAGAAGAAAGAAGGAAGATGGGGAGGAAAAAAAGGGAAGAAGGAAAGAAAAAAAGAAAAAAGAAAAAGAAAGAAGAAAGAAGCAGCGAAGGAAGGAGATGGAGAAAGGGGGGGGGGAGAGGTGGAGGAGGTCGAGCCAGGCCCCATGATGATAAGAATGGCTGGCTCGATTATTTAACGCTTCCTTGTACGGGGCGCGGCTCTTACGCGAGCGGGTCCCAACGGTAGGCAGCGTGGGGGGGGGGGGGAGGTGTTGACTTCTTCGAGACGAGGGAGGAGGGAGGGGGAAGGAGGGGAGGAGGGGAGCTTTTTGCCACACACGTTGATGGCAGAATAGATGAGGAAGGAGAGCATAAGGCGCGGGAGATACAGTAGCTGGCTGTGTGTGTACGTGTGTACATTGTGTGTGTGTGTGTGTGTGTGTGTGTGTGTGTGTGCGCCTGCGTCTGCGTTCAGCAGAGCCCAGGCTGTAAATCATTCTGGCATGTTCACCTGGCACGTCAAGCAGGCGAGTGGATGGGGGGTGGGGGTGGGAGGGGTGCACTCTTCTTGTCAGGTGATGGCAGCCACCACTTTCCTTTTGACATTTTGATGTAAACACCAACGAGGTATTGAGGTGCTTCGTTTGCATCTGTCTCTCCTCTCTTCTCTCCTTTCTTTTCTCTCTCTCCTTCGTACTCCCATTCTGCCTCTTTCCTTCCCTCCCTTCCCCATCTCTCTCCTTTCTCTCACTCCTTCACCCCACTTCTCATCTCTCCTCGCCTTCCCTCCGCCTTCACTTATTCCTTACCTCTCTCCCCTCCTCCTTCCTTCAGAGCATCCCCTCCTCCCTCCCTCCTTTCCCTCCTTCCTTCTGTTCACCCTTCCTCCCATCCCTCCCTCCCTCCCTCCTTCCCTCGTCCGCGCCGCCGATTGGAACCTCGAAAATTGCGGGAGATTTTGCATCGAGTGAGAAATATATTCATCAGGTGCGACCATCTGCGTGATGAGCTTTTACATGGCTGGCGATGATGATGATGATGGTGATGGATCTCTCCCTCAGCGGTGACAGAAGGCCGTCGCTGAGGGAGACAGATTTATGGCGTGTCATTTCTCGTTTAATGCCAATTTGGAGCCCGCGTTGCGCTTCTCTCTTGCGCGTGCGGTCGCTCCCCGTTTGCGCCTGTCAACAAAGCGGTCGATCTTGCAACAGAAACTTAACTGCTTCCACAAAAGACGTAAAGAAAAAAAAAAAAGTAGTAGCAGGCAGAGGAATCCAAGCGCGCCTGCCCGCGGGTTGTGGATGCCAGGTGTGAGGCTCGCGTGGGTAACCGTGTCTGTCGCTATGCATGTATTATGGGCGTGTGGCACCGGCCCATCGCACATGCATACGTAATGGCACTCGTTGCATACTAACGCGATTATCGAGAAGACGCACACATGTTCGAGGTAAATAAGAGGCGGAGGGGGAGGAGGGAGGGGAGGGGAGGGGGGAGGGGGTTGAGGAGGAGGAGGGGGATGGGAAGGGGGATTAGGAGGAGGAGGGAGGGAGGGAAGGGAGGAGGAGGAGGGGGTTGAAGGAAGGTGGAAGCCGTATTTTTTTCCTTGAAGGATTGAGTTTGGGCGGTTTGGGGGTTGTCAAGGAAGGGGGGGGGTTGGTTTTCCAGGAAGGGAGAACTAAACGTGAGAAAAATAAATGCACATGGTTCAATCCCCGATGAAGAAGGTGAATAGTGGCAGTCGAGAGAAACATAAAAGGTACAAAAATTGAGATAAATGGAAAGGCAGACGATATGCAAGTGGTGAAAATAAGGTGGCCTTGGAGGAGGAGGAGGAGAAAAAACGCGTGTATATAAACACCCGATAACTTGCGCTCAAACACACAGGCATTTTTATCTTTCTCTCTTTACGGTCGACACGCGACCTGCAACTTTCTCACAATGATGATGCATATTCTATCGCCTCTGCCCCCCTCCCCCTCTCCCTCCCCTCCCCCCTCCCTCTCTCTTCCTCTCCCTCCCCCCTCCCTCCCCACCTCTCAGCATTGTAACTTTGACACCCCGTAAACGACCGCCGGTGTCCGCTCTTGACAGTCCTTTGACAGGCAGACACCGGTCCGAGTGGCCTGGCGAACGCGGGTCATATATCACATTGGCAGCCGGTTAATTACCCTCCGTGTGCAGGCGCCTCGTCGATCGGCGGCCGCGCATTCCGCCCCGATCCTCGCCGGCGTCGGGAATCGTGCTAATTGCGCTCGTGGGGGGTGAAGGTGGGGTGGGGGGGAAGGGGGAAGGGGGTCGTCGCGGGGCAGGAGGGGAAGAGGGTCGTTAGCGGGAAGGGGGGTCGTCGGTGGGGAGCGGGGGAGATGGGGTGGAGGGGAGAGGGGGTCGTCGTCGGGGAGGGGGGTGGATGGGTGAGGGCAGGGGAGAAGAGGAAGTGAGGGAGGGGAGCTAAAACCGACTTAACGGCGCGGCGGGCGGGAAGGAGGAGGGGCGGGGATGTGAAACCGCCGGGGAGCGGTGGGGGGAGGGGTGGGGAGTGTGATGGCGGGTGTGGGGGAGGGGGGGGGGGGGGGAGCTTCTCTTCCGCGGAAAGACGTATCATTAAAGACAAGTTGATAACGGGGTCGTCATCGGCGCCGGCGGTTGGGGCTGACGGCGAGGGCGTGCGATTGCAGTGATTGAAGCCAAGACGAGGGGCGGGCGGGCGGGGCTGCCCTCTCTCTCTTTCTTTTACGTTCTGTATCGTTCCGTTTGCGCGGTAGGTGTAGAAAAGGGAGGAGGACGAGGAGGGGAGGAAGGGATGAGGAGGAGGGAGGGAGAGGGAGGAGAGGAGGGAGAGAAGAGGGAGTTGGAGTAGGAAGAAGGAGTGGGAGAGGAAGAGGGAGAAGGAGGGAGGAGGATGAAGGAGGGAGGGGAGGAAGAGGGAGGAGGAGGAGGAGAAGGATGGGTTGGGAAGGACAAGAAGACGGAGAACGGAGGCCAGAAGTCGGCGCCCGTCGGCCTTGTGGCCGCGCGCACAACGCCGTCGTCGGGCTTTGTCACCGGCAGTTTACCAGCCAAGTGACAGCTGTGCCGACCCCCCTCAGCTACCGTCCCCCCCCTCCCCCCTCCCCCCGCGCTTGGACGCCAGGTGGGAACCTCTTCCGCTCCTTTCTCTTACCCTGCTCACCCTCCTCTCCCCTCCCTTCTCCCTTCCCTTCCCTTCCCTTCTTCCTTTCTCTTCTCTTCACTTCTCTTCACTTCCCCTGTCTCTATTGCTCATCCTCACTTGCACGTGCGTCCCCCTTGCTTCCCCTCCCCTTCCCCTCGCCCTTCCCTCTTCCCTTCCCTCCTCCCTCCCGGGCAGAGGTGCATCCGCGTGCTCAAGTGATGCAGACATCTCCTGTGTGTATGTGTGGTGCGTGTGCGTGTGTGTGTGCGCGCATGTAACCGGACGTTTGCCCCTTTCATCGACCTCCCCTCCCTCTCCCCTTCCCCCTTCCCCCTTCCTTTATTATCTCATCTGCGGCTCTTATCTTTCCCCCCTTTCGTTAGTTCGTTTTTTTTTTTTTTTTTTTTTTTTTTTTTTTTTTTTTTCGCGGGATCACCACTCTTTATCTCTGTTCGTTCTGTCTCTCCTTGGTCTTCCCCTCTTTATCTAAGCCTTCCTCTCTCCTCCTCCCTTCGTTAGTTTCCTGTCTCCTGTTTCCTGTCACGTTGTTTCTGCCTCTTCGACATCCCCGTCCCCTTCTGTTCCCTTCTCCACCTACTCGTCCTCATCTTCGTCCGTTCCTTTCTCCCCTCCTAACTCCCGGCAATTCCTCTTTCCATCCCCCAGTTCCCTCTTCCTCTCCTCTCTCCTTCCCCTTTTCCTCACTTTCCCCCCTTCTCCTCCCTCCTCCCCTTTTCCTCCCCTCCTTCCCCTTTCCTCCCTCCCTTCCCTCTCCCTCTTCCTCTTCCCCTCCCCTCTCCTCCTTCCCCTCCCCTTCTCCCTTCCCTTCCCTTCCCCTCCCCTCCCCCCCCTCAAAGTTGACCTAATGTAAATGTTCTCACCCTTTGCGTCACGTGGCGGCGACCCTGGCCTGCTTTCGACATAAGGTCAGCGCGAACAGGGGAGGAGGGAGGGGGGAGGGGGGAGGGGGAGGAGGGGGGTCGACGCCACAGCCCACGGCGGGAAAGACATTCCTTCTTCTGCGTCACTTTTCTTCTCTTTCCTCCTCGCTGTCTGGTTGTTTTTTTGTTTTTGTTTTTATCTTACCTTTTCTTTGTGTTGTAAGTTTTTTTTTTTTTTTTTTTTTAGGGGGGGGGGGTGTTCTTTGTCGACTTTTTTTCTCTCTCTTTTTTCTCTCTTCTTTAATCCGGGCCCTTTCCGTCCCCCTCTCCTCTCTCTCTCACGTTTTTTTTTTCTCCTGCGCTTTTTACTTTCGTTTATATATTTATTTTTATAGATGTGTCCATTTTTTTTTTTTTTTTTAATGAGGAGAATGGTTGTTGTTTGTGTAATTAGTGTCTAGTAGTTGAATATTTATGTACGTAGAGAGAGAGAGAGAGAGAGAGAGAGAGAGAGAGAGAGAGAGAGAGAGAGAGAGAGAGAGAGAGAGAGAGAGAGAGAGAGAGAGAGCGAAACGGGGAAACGAAAATAGCACATCGACTGCACGTGTAAATTTGTTTTGGCAGGAAGTCACGAACGGTCTATTGAGGGAGGAGGAGGAGGAGGAGGAGAAGGAGAAGAAGAGGAAGAGGAAGAGGAGGGGGAGGAGAAAGGATTATTGAAGAAAAAAAAGATGAATAAAAAGGCAGAAAAAAACGATCAGATTATTGAAGAAGAAGAAAGAAAGAAGACGATCAGATTAAAAGGAGGAAGAGGAGGAAGAAGAGAAGGAGGAAAGGATTTTGAAGAAGAAAAAAAAAGATAATTAAAAAAAAGAGGGAGAGAAGAACGATCAGATTAGAAGGGAGAGAAAAGAGGGAGCGATTGGCTCAAGAGGTCGACATGTCCGGCGCGACCATCTGGCTGGCGGGGCGGGACGGGAAGCAAAGTAATGAAGACATAAAAGCTGGTCGAGGGAAGATGGGGGCCAGGTGGTTCGCTCGCCGCCTTCCGTCGCTTTCGCTCGCCGACTGTCGCGTCTCTGTCTGTCTGTCTGTCTGTCTGTCTCTGTTCTCTCTCTTCTTTCTCTCTGTCTCTCTGTTCTCTCTGTCTCTCTGTCTCTCTCTCCCTCTCTCTCTCTCTCTCTCTCTCTCTCTCTCTCTCTCTCTCTCTCTCTCTCTCTCTCTCTCTCTTCTCTCTCTCTCTGCTAATTTGTCTGTTCTGTCTGTCTGTCTGGTTCTTTCTTTCCTTCGTCGTCTCTGTGTTTCTCTTTTCATTTTCTTGGTTTCTTTTTTCTCTTCTCGGTTTCTTTTTCTTTTCTCTCTGTCCTCTCGCCTGACGCCTCCCTCCCTCCCTTGCCCTCCGTCTTACCTCCCTCCTCCACCCCCTTCCCTAACCCTCCTCTCTCTCCTCTCGAAGATTCTCAAAGAACAGAGACGAGAGAGAAGCACGAGAGAGCAGAGAGAGAGAGAGAGAGAGAGAGAGAGAGAGAGAGAGAGAAAAAGAGAGAGAGAGAGAAGAGAGAGGAGAGAGAGAAGGGATGGAGAGGGAGAGCGAGAGGAGATTTGAGGATGGAGGGGGCGAGAGAGGGAGAGGGGCGCTAGTTTTCGTACTGCAGCTCGGTGTTTATTTTCCGCGTGTCGCCACTGGCTTCTGAGGCTGTTGCGGCACAGCTGTGCGCGCATCCCTGGGGGTTTTATCTGCCTGAATGGTCCGGATTGCGCGCTGGCCTTTATCATCAGCCGAGGGACTTTGCTCTGTGAATCATTGTGATTAATTCATATTTTTGCTTCTCGGGCCCCTGTTCTCGTCCTCTTGTCTCGTGTCTCTTGTCTCTCGATGTCTCTGTGTCTCTCTCTCTCTCTCTCGTGTCTCTTAGTTCTGCTCTCGTGTGTCTCTCTCTCATCTCGGTGTCTCTCTCTCTCCTCGTCCCCGTTCTTCTCTCTCTCTCTCGTGTCTCTTGTCTCTCTCGTCTCTCTCTTCTCTCTCTCTCTCTCTCTTCTCTCGTGTCTCTTGTCTCTCTATTTCGGTGAACTGTAGTCTCAGCCGGTGATTCGTCAAGACGCAGCAGTGATCTGTCAGTCACGATGTCAGTCAGTCAGTTAGTTAATGGAGTGATGTCCATAAAGTGACCCCATTGCTGTCAGTCTGAGCTTCCTCCCTCCCCTCGCCCCCCTATTTCCCCTCCTCTTCTCCTTCTCCTCCCCTTTCACCTACCTCTTTCTCGTCACCTTCAGCCAATTACCATTACCATCATTTTCGCCGGTCCGTTGATAATCCATCATTATCCACCACTTTCGCTGTCTTTTCCCGTGTCCCTCCCCTCTCCTCCCGCATCCTTCCCCTCTTCTCCATATTTCCCCTCTCCCTCCCCCAAGCCTTTCCCCTCTTTCCTCCCATATTTCCCCTCTCCCTCAATCTTTTCCCTCTTCCTCTCCTCTCCTCTCCGTCTTCCCGTCTTCCCTCATCTGTTCCCCTCCCTCCCGCTCCTCCTTCCTCTCTCCTCCTCCCTTTTCCCCTCTTCCCCACCTCCCCCCCCCCCCCCCATTTGTCACCCGCGCGTCATCCGAATTTGCCCCTTCAGTTCCTCAACCCGCCTCTTTGTTTTTTATTTGTGGCCTGGCTCGTGTTCTCCCCTCCCATTTAATATTTCATGGGGGGAAAAGGGCCGGGGGGGCGAAAGGGATTTGAAGGGCGGAAATTTTTCCCTCCCCNGGAGGGGGGAATTAAAAATGAAAAAAAAAAAAAAAAAAAAAAAATACCCCTTTGAAAAAAATTGGTTGGGTGCTTTTTTTTGAAAATGAATGAAATTTTAAATGATGATTTTTCAACTTGGCATAAAGAAAAAAAAAATTACCAAAACATGTTTAAAACTTTATTTCCTTGAAGTCCACTTAAGCCCAACATCAGTGAAAGAGAGAGAGGGAAGGGAGGGAGAGGAGAGGGAGGGAGAGAGGGAAGAGAGGAAGAGAGAGAGAGAGAGGAGAGAGAGAGAGAGAGAGAGAGAGAGAGAGAGAGAGAGAGAGAGAGAGAGAGAGAGAGAGAGAGAGAGAGGAGAGAGGGAGGAGAGGAGGAGAGAGAGAGAGAGGGGAGGGAAAGAGAGAGGAGAGAGAGAGAGAAGAGAGAAGAGAGAGAGAGAGAGAGAGGAGAGAGAGAGAGAGAGAGAGAGGAAGAGAGAGAGAGAGAGAGAGAGAGAGAGAAGAAGAGAAAAAGAAAGAGAAAGAAAGAGAGAAAGAAAAAAGAGCGAAAGAAAGAGGAAAAGAAAAGAGAGAGAAAAACCACATTCCTCTCTACCACAGAATATTAGATACAAGATTTTAAGACGCGCACAATCTATCAATATCCGACCGAATGGCAACTTAAGTGCGGCCGCATGAAGTGTTCAGTAAACCCGAATATAACTGCAAGGTCACGTCTGAGATTCTCTTTGTTACCAATGCGATTCGTGGAAGGTGTCAGTCAAAAGTTGATGTTGGAGAGATAGTGTAGGAATGAGAGAGGAAGGGGGAGGAGGAGAGGAGGGAGAGGGAGGGAGAAAATGGAGAAAAGATGGGAAAGGAAAAGAGTGAGAGAAAGGGGGGAAATATGAGAGAGAGAAGGGGGAAATGTGAGAGAGAGAGAGGGAAAATATGAAAGAGGGGAAGAAAATGATGAGAGAAAGGGGAGAAGAATATGAGAGAAAAGGAGGGAAGAATATGGAGAAAGAGAGGAAGGAAATGAGTGAGAGAAACGGGGAAGAGAATGGGAGATGGGGAGTGCGAGAGAGAAGTACGGGTAAGAGAGCAAAGGGGTAAAAAAGAGACAAAGACTATACTAAGCTGTCTGTCTCTATTGCCCTCCTTGTTCTACGGTCAGTCAGTCAGTGTCTGTCCTGTCTGCCAGCCCCTCCCCCTTTCTCTCTCTCTCCTTTCCTCCCTTTCTCCCGTTCGCTCTCTCTCTCTCTCTCCTTCCTTTATCTTTCTATCCTTCCCTCTCTCTCTCTTTGTCTCCTTCTTCCTCCCTCCCCCCTCTCTCTGTTCTCATCCCCCCATCTCTCTCCCCCCTCTCTTCTTCTCCTCCTCTTCTCTCTCCCTCTCCCTCTCTTCTCCTCCCTCCCTCCCTCCCTCTTCTTCTCTCCCTTCTCCTTCTCTCCCCCTCCCCCCTCCCTCTCTCCCTCTCTCTCCCCCTCTCTCTCTCAGCCGATTTTATGATTCTTGCCAACTGTCATTCAAGATTACAACTTCCTCTCTCTGTTTTAGGCCAGTGACTCTTCGTAATAAAACCTGAATTCTGAATCAAAGTAGACAATATATTAATGATTTAATAATTTGATTAATGATGATGGCAAAATGAATAATTATAATTGAGAATAAGAGTTTTAGGATAAACGATTAAAATAGTGAGGCAGCGTTGATAATAAGGATTGAATTACGATTATAAATGATAATAGGATGAAAAATAAAAAAAATTATATATGATAAGAAATAATAATCATAATGATAATGATGGTTATGATAATACAATAAAAATGTATAATTTGATAATAATAACATTATAATAATAATAATAACTCAAAATAATTATAACAGAACAATGGTGATTTATAAATAATGATAATATTATAAATGAATTAAAACCAATGCTAATACTAATAACAATGCTACTAATAATAATCTTAATAATAACAACAATACGAACCACAATGATGATAATGAAAATAAGATAAAAATATACGATAATAAAAAAAAACAGAAGCCACAGCAGCGCATCCAGACAAGTCCACCAAACCGAAGCCCAAGACGGAACGACAGGAAATCTTGAATCAAGCCTTACACGGCCATTCGGACAAGTCATCTTCCTTCGTTTGGGGAAGACCACGGCGAGGTCACGAGGTCAAGAGGTCAAATTCACGGTCTCTGGTCAACACACGTGCGCAGGAAGGGACACTCGGTCGGTTAAGTGATCAAACAAAAAGGCAAATTGAAAGGGCAAATACAGGGGGTGGTTTTGGCGAAGAAATGTGAATAACGTTCTAGGACAAAAGAGCTGTCGCGCGTGGTTTTGTTATCTTATTCTGTAAGAGGGGGGCCGGGAGGAGGGAAGGGGGAGGGAGGGGAGCGGAGTGGGGCGCAGGATTGAGGCCAGAGAGTGGAGAATTCAGGAGGAAAGGAGCGAGGATTATAGATTACCATATAAATATTAAATTATATGGTTATACACACATAATGATGTACTTGTATACAGACACATTACAATATAGTTTATTATTATATATTTATGTATATAGTATGTATATTATTATATATAATTATATGTATATATATATATACATTACATTTATATATATAGTATATGTTATATGAGTATATATATTTATTATATTATATATATTACATATATACTATAGATATATATAACTATATTATATGTTATATATATATTATATATTAGTATATATATGATATATTATATATATATAGAGAGGAGCAGGAGAGTTGGAAGAGAGAGAAGAGAGAAGAGGAGAGAGAAGGGAGAGAAAGAAGAGAGAGACAGGGAGGAGCAAAAGTGAGAGAGACACGGAGAGGGAGAGGAGAGAGGATGAGAGAGATAGAGGAGATTGAGGAGGAGGATCAAGTCAGTACGCACAGACAGACAGACAGAGAGAGAGAGAGAGAGAGGAGAGAGAGAGAGATGGGACAGAAAACAGATGAGAGAGAGAGAGAGAGAGAGAGAGAGGAGAGAGAGAGAGATAGAGAGAGGAGAGGGGAGAGAGGAGAGAGAGGAGAGAGAGAAGGTGGGGAAGTAGGATAAATGTAGAGCTTAAAAACTAAAAAAGAAAACAAAAAGGAAAAAGAAGTAAACAAAGATAAGGAGAAAAACCAAGTTATAATATATAGTATGATAAACTGAATTATTAGAAATAAAAAAGAGAAGGAAAATGCGCCAAACCAAAAGAAAAAAAACAAAGGGAAAAAACGACAAAAATAAAGAAAGTGGGAAAAGACAAAAAAAGGAAAAAAGAAAATCAACTAGAAGAGAAGAGGAAGAGACAAGGCAAGTGACCCCGGCGGGGAAGAGCTGACCCTCGCCGCGCGGTCAAGCCGAGGTCACGCCAGGAAGGCAGGTCACAGGACATAAAAGTCAGGAAGACTCACAGCATCCTTCGCTCCGCTCCTTGTCGCAGGATGGCCGCGACACGGGAGGATGGGGAAGGGAGGGAGTGAGGGAGGGAGAAGGGAGGGAGGAGGGAGGGAGGTGAGGAGGAGGAGGAAAGGAGGAGAGAGGGAGGGGAGGGAGGAAGGGGAGAGGGAACGAGGGAGGGAGGAGGGAGGGGAGGAGAAGGAAGGGACGTGGAGGTAAAGGGAAGGAAGGGAGGGAGGAAGGAGAGGGGATGGGAGGAGGAAAGGGAGGGAGGGGGAGGAGGAGGAGGAAGGAGAGGAAGGGAGAGGAGGGAGGAAGGGGGAAGGGAGGAGGAGGAGGGAGAGAGGAGAGAGGAAGGGGGAAGGAGGGGAAGGAGGAAGTGGAGAGAGGGAGGAAGGGGGAGGGAGGGAGAGGGAGGAAGGGGAGTAAGGGAGAGCGAGGTTAAAGGGAGAAAAGGGAATAGGTCCGAGGGGAGTAGGAAGTAAAGGAGAGGGGAGAGGAGAGTACGAAGGAGAGGGTTGGGGAGGGCGAGGAGAGGGGGGGAGGAAGGGGAGGGGAGAGGAGGGAGACTCCTTCTCCCCTCCCTCCCTCCCTTAACCACCCCTGCCCCCTCCCCTCCCCAAAACTCACATCATTAAGCATAATTTATGACTCGGATCGGAAATTCCTTCCCCTAACACAGCGAATGAATCACTGGTATCAGAGTCAAGAAGGAAAAACATTGATCAGCGAATCAGCACCGAGTTTGAAATCGAGGTCTGAATCTCTGGAATTGAGGTGGAATAGAAAGGACCTTTTTTTAGAATAGGATTTGTAGAATAGGGGAATGGAGGGTGGAGGGGGGGGAGGGGTGGGGGGGGGTGGGGTGGGAGTGGGTGGAGGGGTGGAGTGTGGGGTGGTGGAATGGATGGATGGATGGATGGATGAGGGGGACGTGGTAGATAGATGGGTGGGTGACGAATGCCAAAATTAATTTAATGAAAGACTAAAAGGAAGGAATAGACGAACAAAATGGATTAATCAACAAATGCATAAATGACTAAAGAACATAAGTGATCTTTATATATATATATATATATTATATTATATATATATAATATAATATATATATATACAAACACCACACACATATCGCATATATAGCTATATATGAATTATTTTGTATATGTGTATATATACATATATACATACATTTATTTTATATATTCCCACACAAAATGCTACATATATTACACATAAATATACATATATATGTACAGTATATGTGTGTGTAATGTGCGTGCACGCGCTAGTGTATGTGATTGTTAGACTGATCATTTGTTAGATAGGGTTGGTAGATATTTAAATTGTTTGATAGTTTGGTGTTAGACAGTTGGGGCTGTCAAGATAGTTAAATAGTTTGTTGTTATAGAGCTTGGATTGTTAGATAAGTTTTTAGCACTTAGATAGTTGTTAGGATAGTTCGGTTTAGACAGTTGCGTTGTTAGATATATAAGATTACAGGATAGATGTTACATAGTTTGGACAGTTTTGGATTGTCAGATAGATGATTAGTTAGCGATGTTTAGATATTTCGATATGTTTACAGTAGTTGGGTTGTTAGATGGTTGGGTTGTTAATTAGGTTGTTAGATTAATTTGATTG
>NW_020872321.1:369532-382032 GCF_003789085.1 Penaeus vannamei | reverse complement strand
GGCCACCTGCTCCTTCGCGCTCTCCCTATTTCGTTACACGCAATCGATCCCTCGCCAAGGATGCTGTTGCTGTGACGTGGCCGGCGCTCGGTGCTGCGATGCTGCTTTGCACGAGCCTTCCCGCCCCGCTCGGTTGCCCGGCCCTGGCACCTGTTCTGCTGGGATTTGTGGGCGTAATAACTCTTTTTTTTTTTTGCCTTTCTGTGGTTTTATTCTTTATTGATTTATCATTTTTTTTGGGGGGGGGGGGATATTGGTTGGTTCGGAGAGAATGATTCGGAAATTGTTAAAAAATGTTGAAAGATGAATGAAAAGGATTGCTGGGTGGTAGAAGATGGAAAGATGACGACAAGATGGGAAGGGAGAGGAAACGAAAGAAAAGGAGGACAAAAAGAGAAGAGAAAAGAGAACATGGAAAGGAGATGAGAATATGGGAAAGGAGAGGAAATGAGAAGGAAAGAGAGGAAGAAGATAGTAAAGTAGACGACAGAAAGAGGGGAAGAGAGAGAAGAAAGATAAGAGAAGAAGAGAAGGGATGACGAAAAAGAGGATAAGGATAATATTCTAGAGGCCAGAGGGAGGCCGGGGGTAAGAATATGCAGGATGGGGGAGGTGTTGCGTGCCTGATTGTCTCCAGTGATTTGTAATGCAGCCGGGCCACTGCCTCGTGTTAGTGCCGCGCCCTGGTGCCAGTCTGACACCCCCTAAAACCTCCACTTCCCCCCCATCCCTTCCCCTTTCCCTTTCCTTCACCTTTCTTCCTACTATCCTAACGTCCCCCTCCTTATACCACCACGGTCATCTCCCCATACCCTTACTACCCTCCTTTACTCCGTCCCCCTCCCTCCCTCGTGGCCCACGCCTCTCCCACCCCTTCCCTCCATCTCTCTACCTCCGTCCCTCCTGCTCCATCCCCTACCCCACCCTCCTCCTACCTCTCTCACTCCTCCCTCTCCCTCCCCTCCTCCCCCTCCTCACTTACCGCCTACCAACACCCTCTTCCCTCCTCCTACCTTCTCTCCTAACTTAATCCATACCCTATCAACCACCACATAATGGCCTCCTTCCCACACCACGCCTCCTATCCTCCCTCCCTCCGCCCTAACACCTCCTCTCCTAGTACCTCCCTACCCTCCCGCCCTACCTCCTCTCCCTCCCTCCATCCCTACCACCCCTACTCCTTTCCCTACCCACGCAGCCCTCCTACCTCCTCTCCCTCCTACTCCATCCCTACCAACGCCCCCTCTCCCTCCTACCATCCCTACCACCCCCTCTCCCCCCCTCCTACCCCACGCCCCTCCTACGTCCTCTCCCTCCTACTCCATCCCTACCAACAACCCCCTCTCCTCCCTCCCAGCCCCACGCCCCTCTTACCCCCTCTCCCTCCCTCCCTCCCTCACCACAGCTCACACCACCTGCCTCTTGTTACCGGGTAACTCTGCCCCGCTGCCACCGGGACGAGGGAAGAGCCGGAGTAAGTCTTGCTTCATCTCGGAGTGGTGGGGGGGAGGAGGGAGCTGGGTATGGTAGGTGCAGAGAGGGTGGAGGGAGTGGGAGTGAGGGGGGGAGGTGGGAGTGAGGGGGGGAGTGGGAGTGGGGAGTGAAGGAGGGGAGAGAGTGGGAAGTGAAGGAGGGAGGAGTTGGGAGTGAAAGGAGGGGGGAGTGAGTCTGAAAGGAGGGAGAAAGAGAGTTGGAGTTGGAGGAGAAGGTAAGGAGAAAGGGAGTAGGAGGGGAAGGGAGAGAGAGAGTGATAGAGATGTACCTATGTTTATATGTAGGGGGAGAGGGGCGATGCAGAGAGAAAGGGGGATGTATAGAGATTGGGCTAAGATATGTAAAAAGAAGGCATATAGAGGGAGGGGAGAGGGAGAAGGAAAGGGAGAGAGAGAGAGAGATGGGGGATGAAGAGGGATTGTGACGAAAGAGAGAGAGAGATGAGAGTGAGAGGTGATGAAAAACACACACACACCACACACACACACACACACACACACACACACACACACACCACACACACACACACACCACACACACACACACACACACACACACACACACCACGCAACACACGCACGCACGCACGCACGCACGCAAATAAACAGACAGACACACGCACATACACACAGACACACAGAGAGAAGGGAGGTGGCAGCCAGCGAGAGCAAGAAAAACGGATTAAAAAGGGAACCACGTTAAGAGTTGTCGTGCCACCTGTTCGCTTGCCTCCAGCGTCTACAAGAAGTGTCTTCAGGTAGAGGGATAATACACCTGTGACCCCGCCAGGTAACAGGTAGAGACTGGTCAGCGAATGGGGAGGAGGGGAGGGGGAGGGGGAAGGGGAGGGTTCCGAGAGCAGGTTTTTCATTAAGGTTGATGTTAAGGAGTAGGAGGATTTGGGCCCGGGGACGTCGATGTGTCTCATAAGACGATAACAGAAGACATCGGGTTATTCTTTTATTGCTACGGGATGGCCAGGGACGTCGCGGGATTTTGGCGGTGGTGTAGCGTGTGCGAGTGTAGCGTAGTGTACGAGATGGCCAGGGACGTCGCGGGATTTTGGTGGTGGTGTAGCGGCGTCGGTGTAGCGGTGTGCGAGTGTAGCGGAAGTGTACGAGATAGCTAGGGACGTCGCGGGATTTGGCGGTGGTGTAGCGGCGTCGGTGTAGCGGTGTGCGAGTGTAGCGGTAGTGTACGAGATAGCTAGGGACGTCGCGGGATTTTGGTGGTGGTGTAGCGGCGTCGGTGTAGCGGTGTGCGAGTGTAGCGGAAGTGTACGAGATAGCTAGGGACGTCGCGGGATTTTTGGTGGTGTAGCGGCGTCGGTGTAGCGGTGTGTGAGTGTAACGATGTGTGAGTGTAGCGGTAGTGTAGCGGTTATCCAAGGGCGAAAGGATTCAACAGGCGATGTCCTACCTGGCCGGTCTTATCTTGTCTTCGATCTCCACCCCCTTTTGGTGCAATCTGTTACGGTTGCACGCTGATTTACACCTGTCCGTTTGCATGGGGACGGATGCGGGCTGATAGATCGTGCTGTTTGTTTGGTTGTTGTGTTGTTTGTTCTTCTTTTCTTCTTTTCCCTCTTTTTCTTTTTCTTCTTCTTCGTTTGCTTTTTTTCTTCTTCTTTTTCTTCTTCTCTTCTTCTTCTTCTTCTTCTTCTTCTTCTTCTTCTTCTTCTTCTTCTTCTTCTTCTTCTTCTTCTTCTTCTTCTTCTTCTTCTTCTTCTTCTTCTTCTTCTTCTTCTTCTTCTTCTTCTTCTTCCTTCCTCCTCCTCCTCTCCTCCTCCTCCTCCTCCTCCTCCTCCTCTTCCTCCCTCCCTCCCTCTTTTTTTGTCTTTCTTTGCCTTTTTTGTCGCTTTATTTATATGTTTGACTCTTCATTGTAAACCAGGTAGGGATGACATAGTATAGGATTTGCACTTCCTCGAATCCTGCGACCGTAAACTGGACTTCAGCCTCATTAGGATTGATCAGAAGGTTTTGTTAACTGCTGTGCAATTTTCTCTTTGGCTTTCGTTCGGTTTTCATTATGTTCAAGCAGAATACTTTTACTTTACAAGGTAATTCGGTAAAACTACCATTTTTTTCAGTATATTTCAGCCCGCGTTCTTAACAATGGATCGTAGATTAGGCATATGGAGGTCATTAGATAGCTAATGGGGTCTATTGTTTGCGTTTGGGTGTATTGATTCGGCTGTTATTAGATCTATGGAGTTGTTTCTGCAATTGCTTCTTCCTCGCTTCACAGTTCGCACACGTACCGCACGTAAAGGCGACGTACTTGTTTTGAATGTTAACAGGCGCTTAATCTTCCCTTTTTTTACCATCATCACATTTCTCTTACTTCCCGTTCCGTCTGCTGCTGCGTTATCTCCCCTTCATTGCAAGGGCGTCGGGTTGCTCTGACAAATATACCCTGTCTTCTTAATGGACGATTCTTGCTTGCCCGCCGCCCGTACGCCCACTCGACCGCCCGTACGCCCACTTGTATCACGGGATCAAGCGCTGTGAGATCTTGTGTGGGACCTGTTTACGCCTCGTGCTTTTGGGCGCCGCTTCAACTTCCTTCTTTTGGATCCTTGCTTCATTTGTCTTGCTTTCTCTTTGCATTTCTTCCTGGTGGCATTTTCTGCTTTATCGGGGTGTTGCTTGGTTCCTGATTAAATTACTTAAATTACTGTACTTAAGAATCAGCTGTGTATCATTGGTGCATCTGTACTTAAGAATCAGCTGTGTGCAGGAGCATGACGTAACCTCCCTTACTACTTAAATGGGTACAGGGTAGGGAGAAGGGGGTGGGGGGAAGATGAGGGTGATAGGGAGGTCACCTGGTTTAGGGAGGGGCGAGAGGGGGGGGGGGAGGGAGCACGTGACCTTGGATAGGGATCAGCTGACCACTCGGTTGGTTGTACAGGTGGCGGGGGATTATAAATTCCCTCACTATCCTGCTCACTGAGGTGTGGAAGACCCTCTCCGATGTCGCTCGCCCGCGCTCGAGATCAGGCCATTTTCCTTCCATCTCTTTTGTGTTGTTGTCTTAGGATGTGCTTTTTTCTCTTTCTCTCTTTTTCTCTTTCTCTTTTTTTTCTTTCTCTTTCTCTTTCTTTCTCTTTTCTCTTTCTCTCTCTCTCTCTCTCTCTCTCTTCCTCTCTCCTCCTCTCTCTTCTCTCCTCTCTCTCTCTCTCTCTCTCTCTCTCTCTCTCTCTCTCTCTCTCTCTCCCTCTCTCTCTCTCTCTCCCTCTCTCTCTCCCTCCCTCCCTCCCTCCCTCCCTCTCCCTCCTCCCTCTCTCTCTCTCTCTCTCTCTCTCTCTCTGTCTCTCTCTGTCTCTCTCTCTCTCTGTCGTCTGTCTCTCTCTCTCTGTCTGTCTGTCTCTCTCTCTCTCTGTCTCCCTCTCTCTCTCTCTCTCTCTCTCTCTCTCTCTCTCTCTCTCTCTCTCTCTCTCTCTCTCTCTCTCTCTCTCTCTCTCTCTCTCTCTCTTCTCTCTCTCTCTCCTCTCTCTCTCTCTCCCTCTCCCTCTCCCTCTCCCTCTCTCTCTTTCTCTCTCTTCTCTCTCTTCTCTCTCTTCTCTCTCTCCTCTCTCTCTCTCTCTCTCTCTCTCTCTCTCCTCTCTCTCTCTTTCTCTCTCTTCTCTCTCCCTCTCTCCCTCTCCCTCTCTCTCTCTCTCTCTCTCCCTCTCTCTCTCCATCCCTCCCTCCCTCCCTCCCTCCTCCCTCCCTCTCTCTCTCTCTCTCTCTCTCTCTCTCTCTCTCTCTCTCTCTCTCTCTCTCTCTCTCTCTCTCTCTCTCTCTCTCTCTCTCACTGAGGGGGAATTTGAGAATATATATAGATAGATAGATTTTATTATTGTTATTATTATTATTATTATTATTAAAATATTTCGCTCGTGATTCAAATTCTTTCTTCTCTCCCGCAGGTACGGTTCCGGGCGATGGACACGCGTCGCCGGGTATGTACTTTCGCTTTAAAGTTTTTTTTTTTTTTTTTAAGCGAATTTCGGCATCTCAAGCGAGGATTTTTATGTGGCGTCTTTATTGTTACGACTCGTCCCTCGGAGCCCCCAAATACCTGCTGAACTCCCGTCGCGTTTCGTGTGGTGCCTGATCTCTGCGCCGCATCAGCTGTTCTGTTGGGTCTGGGGTGGAGAGGGTGGGGGGGGGGTGTAACGGTTAGGTTGGGCGGCTTCTTGCGCGAGGGTTCGGGGCGGGGTTGATTTTGATTTCTTGGTGGGATGGGACTTTTGGGTGGGTGGTGGGGTGGTAGGGGTGGTGGGTGTGTGTTTGTCAAGGTGCGGGTACGTCATCTGTGTATGTCTGTATGTCTTTATTGGTGTGTACATATATCCATCCATCTATCCATCCATCCATCCATCCATCCATCCATCCATCCATCCATCTACCCACTCATCCATTTATCTATCCATAAAACATTAGAGATGAATGGATGGATGGATAGATAGATGGGTAGTTAGATATATCGCTTACGTGTGTGTGTGTGTGTGTGTGTGGTGCGTGCGTGCGTGCGGCGTGCGTGCGTGCTTGTGTGTGTGTGTGTCTTGTGTTTTTGACAGGTTAGTCAGTATGTACGCATGTATATAATGATATACACGTACTGAATAAACATTGTTTTTACATTTCAGACAAACTTCACAACTGTCGTTTTTATGTAAAGGTGACATCCGGGAAAACAACGAAAACAATCCAAAACGCTTGCTGCGTTCTCTTCTCTCGTGAGCAGTGATGGCCGCGAAGTTGTGAGGCCGCGTCGGTGTTCGAGCCGGGGACCACGCCCTCGGCAGACTATGGGATTGATTAATTATGTCAAACTATCTGCCGCGTCAACAGCTAAGGTCATTAGCGGCGAGGACGAAGTGGGAATAGACATTTAGTCGGGTGAATGGAGAGATGAAGTAGGGTGGGGGGGTGGGCGGCGCGCGGGGGGGTTCTCTCGGATGACGTGGGCGGGGCTTAGGGTGGGCCGGACGTCCTCAGCCCCTCCCCCTGCTTGGCTTTTGACGTCTGGCGGGGGGAAAAAAAGGGAGGAGGAAGATTCGCGCGAAACTATGGGGGTGAGAGATTGCGTAAAGGAGGAGGAAAGTCGCGCTAAAACTGTAGGGGGGCGAGGTTGCAAAAAAAAAAAAAAAAAGTGGGATAGGTTGGAAATAATGGGGTGAGGTCTGGCGAATAAAAGGGAGGGAGATCTTGCAAAGGGAGGAGTGAGACGTTGCAAAAAAGGAGCGAAATCTCACAAATACAGCAGTGAGACCTTGCATAAAGGGGCGATAACTTGCAAAAAAAAAAGGATTGGGACCTTGCAAAATGGAGCGAAATCATGCAAGGCAGGGAGTGAGACCTTGCAAGTAGGACCGAAAACCTTGCCGAAATGGAGTAAAATCTCGTGAGATAAAAGGAAATATTCAGACACCAAGAACATTTGTAGCAATATCCTGCTTCGCAACCCCCGCCGCTACCCATGTAGAAATACTGATATTTTTTTATTTTTGTTGTTTTATTTTCATTTTTTCTTCTTTTATTTCTTCCTTTTTTTCTTCTATTTATTCCTTTTTTTCTTCTTTTATTTCTTCTTTTATTTTCTTCCTTTTTTCTTCTTTTATTTCTTCATTTTTTCTTCTTTTATTTTCTTTTCTTTTATTTTCTTTTTCTTCTTTTCTTTCTTCGTCGTCAGGTTTAAAAGCGAGTTCTCCTATCCTCGAAGCGACAATCCCCTTAAGTGTATCACAGGTACATCGTATGCACGGAGTCTCGAGCGTTGGCGGCGGGTGTCACAAAACGTGGCATCGGGGGGGGGGGGGCATTTGCGGGCCCATTGCGGGGGATTGGAAATGCGGGGGTTGGAGGGTGGGTGGTGGGGTTGGGGGGAGGGGGGGGCACGTTGAGAGGGTGGGTGGGTGGGGTTGGGGAGGGGAGGGGGGGCGCGTTTGAGAGGTGGGTGGGTGGGTTGGGGGGAGGGAGGGGGGGCGTTGAGAGGGTGGGTGGGTGGGTTGGGGGGAGGGGAGGGGGGGGCGCGTTGAGAGGGTGGGTGGTGGGGTTTGGGGAGGGGAGGGGGGGGCGTTGAGATAGCGTGTGTGGCGCCCTTGAGTGGATGGCGTGCGGGTGGCGTTTCCAGGGGGCGGTGATGGAGGTGCGAGGGGAAGGTGGCAGCAGTTCCCGTCTGTCTCCGAGGGTCACCTGGGAGCCGCCTGCGAGGGCCACGCCCAGCGAGAGGGAAATTACCTCGTAGATACGGTTTGTGTGAGGGAGAGCCAGCCACCCGCGCGGACGGACTGTGGGCGTTCTGCTTCTGACCTCTCCGCTCTCGTTTTTTTTTTCCGTCCCTAGTCTGTATCCCCCCATTTCTCTTTTCTTTTCTATCTTCTTCTTCTCTCTCTTCTCTCACTCCTCTCTTCTCTCTCTCCTCTCACTCCTCACTTCTCTCTTTCCTCCCCCTCCCCCAATCCCTCTGCCTATCTGTTTATTCATATGCCACTTCATCCTTTCTTCCCATACATTTCCCTTCATTTTTCTTCCCTCCCCCCTTCCCTTCCCCCTTCCCCTTCTTTTCTCCTTCCGTGCTGTAGCCTCTTCTTTAGCAATCACCTTGCCCCGCCCCGCTCTATCGAGTCTTCCGTATAACGAGAGATAATAAGAGAGATCGGAACCCTTAATGATCACGAAGGAAATAAGTAATTGAAGCCTTAATGATCGCGACACCGTGTGATTAATTAACTTTGGCTTTGACCCGAACCTGTGATTTTTATTTGGCTGGAAATCATCCCACGCGGTTCTGGCACGCGTGGAGGGAGGGGAGGGGGTGCCAGGGGGGTGCCAGGGCCAGGCGAGGGAACTTCCCTTTGTGTGTTGTGAAGGAGGGGGGTAGAAGTCGAGGGGGTGGGGGTGGGGGGAGCGAAACTTCCTTTGGTGTGTTTGAGGAAGGGGGGGTTGTTAGAAGTCGAGGGTGGGGGGGGTGAGGGAGGGATATGATAAAGGGAATTGCGAAGGGAGGAGATAGGAGAAATGATAGACGAAGGGAGGAGAAATGAGAAAGAATAGGAGAAAGGACGCAAGAATGACGGATAGAAGACGCGTGTTCGGCATCTGAGAGAGAGAGAGAAGACAGCAGACAGACAGACAGACAGACAGACAGAAGACAGACAGGACAAGAGGGAGGGAGGGAGAGAGAGAGGAGAGAGACAGAACACAGTAAGAAGAGAGAAGAGAGAGAGCGAGAAGAAAGAAGAAAGAGAGAGAGAGAGAGAGAGAGATAGTCTGTCCGACGTGATACTCCGGAGAAGCTCGCGTGTGGAAATTGATATGTCTAGACCGAACCTCGACATGGAAAACGATCTTTATTTAGGCCTAAACAATACCGATCAGTCAGGCGTCAGCAAATGTATATATTTTTGAGTGTGTGTGTTTTACGGTTTTTTTTTCGGGGGTGGGGAGGGGGTGGGGGGGTTGTGTCAAGATATGTGCTGGGATCATTGGTTGCTGATCTTTCGGGGAGGGGTGGAGGGTAGGGGGTCAAAGGGTGGGTTAGTGGTATTGCCATCATCAATCATCATTCTATTATCACCATCATCATCATCACATTATCATCCATCATCATATCATTCATCAATCATCGTCGTCGTCATCATCCTCTTTATTATCACCATCATCACTATCACTACCACTATCACCATGAATATCACCATCATCATCATCATTATCGTTCTTATCATCTTTATCATCATCATCATCATGGTCACCATCGTCACTCCCTCATTTCCTCCCTCCCCATGCCCCTTCATACCCACCTCCACCCCCACTCCCATTCCCATACCAACCCCCACAGAACCTCCTCCCCTCCCCGGGCCTCCCTCCTCCTCAGTGTGGGAAAACCTGGGTAGTCTCCAGAGGCACAGTATGAGGGGGGGGTGGGGGGGGGAGGGGGGGAGAGGGGGAGAGTAGCCGTTAGCGTGACGAGGGTAATGAGAGGTCACGGATAGCGCGCAGCGAGGGGAGAGGGAGGGGAAGAGGGGGGATGGGGGAGGAGGACGAGATGAAAGGAAGAAGGGGAATGGGGGATGGGGTGGGATGGGAAGAGGGGATAGGATGGGGAAATGGGGAGAGGGAGGGGAGGGGAGGGAGGGGAGGGATGGGTAGGTGAAGGGGATAGGGTGAGGGGGGGGCGAAGGGAGGGGATGGGGAATAAAGGTTATGGGAATAAGGGGAGGATGGATGGGGAAGGGATGGGGAGGGGAGGGGAGGGAACAAAGGCCTGACCCTCATCGCGCCGTTGGCAACATGGAGGGTGACCGTGAAGTGAACTTACAGAGAGATTTGGAGGATTTGCGATCTTCTGAGAATTAGTTAAGGAGCGGCGGGTTTCTTTTCTCTCTCTTTCTCCCTCTCCCTCTCCCTTCTCTCTCTCTTTTTCTCTTTCTCTCGTTCTCTCTCTCTCTCTCTCTCTCTCTCTCTCTCTCTCTCTCTCTCTCTCTCTCTCTCTCTCTCTCTCTCTCTCCTCTCTCTCTCCTCTCTCCTCTCTCTCTCTCTCTCGTTATCATTGTTATCATCATTGTCTTTATTATGTCTAGTACTACTACTGCCTTTTATCATTATTACCAGCCTTCCAGTCATTATTAATGATAGTTGTATTAGTAACATTAGTAATACTATTACTAGAAATCTTATAAATACTATGAGTATTATTACTTTTTGTGGGGAAAGAATGGAAATTCTTTTCGAGTTGCAAAATTCATGGACATTGCAAAAATTGAGCCGTCCTTTTGGGCCAGCTGCTTTAGATGCTGTATTGGATTGAGACTGCAGGGGATAGGGGAAAAGCCCCCCCCCCCCCGGCTGCCCAGAGCACGGTGAGATATGCAAATGAGAAGATTTGCATTAAGGAATACACGTGTTTTGTGTCAGGGGAGTCGGTGCAGGACAACTGCTTGGGGTGGGTTTCCTTCTCGGGTTCGGGTTGGGTGATTTGTCTTCGCGTGGTTAGTTGTGCATTTTCCTTTGTTGCATACGCATGCATGGGCTTTAACTGCACTCACGCACTCACTCAACTCTCTCCCACACTTCACCACTCACGCACTCACTTCGCTCACTCACTCACGCACTCACTCGACTCACTCTCACGCACTCGCTCACTCACTCACGCACTCAACTCTCTCACACACTCACTCACTCACGCACTCACTCAATCACTCACCCACCATCACACTCTCTCTGTCTATCTCTCTCACTCTCCTTCGCTCAGTCTCTCTGTGTCTTTCTCCCTCTATATATATCCTTTACATTTTTAACATAATCTAAAGCTCATTCCTACCCTCACCCCTCCCCACCCCCCTCCTCGCCCCCCTCCCCGCCCCGTCGGCTGCGCGGGCTGTCGGGTCGGCCACTTTTCCACGACTAATGTTTCCACTTGTCTTGTTTTCCCACTTAGGCTGATTAGAAGGAATTTCTTGTAGGCTGGGCGGGTGTATGTTTCTCTCTGTCCCCGGGCGCTTTGGGCACAGATTCAGTGTCGGTGAATCTCGTTCGGTTTGTTTTTTTCTGTTCTCTCTTTTTTTTTGTTTTTGTTTTTTTCATTTTCTTTTTTTTTTTGGTTCTGTGATTGGTTGTTTGTTTGATTATCCGATTTTCTCTTGTCTCTGTCTCTGACTCGCTCTCTCTCTCTCTCTCTGACTGTCTCACTCTTCTTCTCTCTTTCTCTCTCTCTCTCTCTCTCTCTCTCTCTCTCTCTCTCTCTCTCTCTCTCTCTCTCTCTCTCTTCTCTCCTCTCTCTCTCTCTCTCTCTCTCTCTCTCTCTCTCTCTCTCTCTTCTCTCTCTCTCTCTCTCTCTCTCTCTCTCTCTCTCTCTCTCTCTCTCTCTCTCTCTCTCTCTCTCTCTCTCTCTCTCTCTCTCTCTCTCGCTCTCGCTCTCTCTCCCCCTCTGCTCGTTCTCTCCCCCTCTCCATCCCTCTCTTCCTCCCTCTTCCTTTTGTTCTTCACATACATATGTCTCCACTTGTCATGGCTGCCGCTTTTTATTCTTGTAATATCTGTTTCCTTTATCTCGTCAAGGATCGTGTTTGAGAGATAAGAAGGGTGGAATGAGAATAAGATATAGATATTGAGTTTTTTTTTTCTCTCGTCTCGTTCTTTTTTTTCCCTTTTTCTCTATGGTCTGTTTCACTCTCTTTTTTCCTGTGGGTTTCTGTTATCGAATATGAGATAGGCCTATGACTTACAATTTTTTTTCTTGTGTTGTGGAAACTTTCTTGGGCTCTTCCGGGTCTTGTGTTTACCATAGGAGGCTCCTTTCGTTTTGATTCGGATGCTTTCTTATACACGTTCTCAGTTATGCCTTTTATATTTATTTTTATTATTTATGTTGTTTTATTTCATTTTATTTATTTATTTTTTTTGTCTGGTTATCCGTATTTCGTGAAAGGTTATTTTGGTCTGCAGTTTAGTGTGGCCTACTGATTTGATTTTTTTTCCCTTTATTTTATCTGGCATCTGTTTATGATCCGGTTCCTGTAGACGCTCGTGGAATCGGAAACGTCCATTTCCCGTCGTCCGAGAGTCCCTTTTTTCCCCCTGAAGGACGCTCCCGCTGTTATCCCATGAGGCAAAAGTGGTCTGGGATGGAAAAGTTCTCATAAAGTGTTTTTTTTTTCTTCTTCCTGCTTTTCTCTTCTTCTTCGGCTTCTTTTTCTTTTTCTTCTTCTTCTTCGTCTTCTTTTCCTTTTTCTTCTTCTTCTTCTTCTCCTTCTTCTTCGGGCTTCTTCTTCGGGCTTCCTCTTCGGGCTCCTTCTCCTCCTCCTTCTCCTTCTTCTTTTTCTTCTTCTTCTTTTTCTTCTCTTCTCTTCTTTTTTCTTCTTCTTCTTCTTCTTCTTCTTCTTCTTCTTCTTCTTCTTCGGCCAATGGTACCCCCCCCCTACGGTACACGTAGAAGTAATATTTTGTATTATTACATCTCTCCTGTGTATGTATGTCTTGTATCTATATTTGTATGTGTGCGCGTACCTGTCT
>NW_020872321.1:357032-364532 GCF_003789085.1 Penaeus vannamei | reverse complement strand
CTGCCGCTCCGTGACATGGCCCCACCCCTGCCCCCTTTTCGTTGCTCGGCTTTCCCTCCCCCCCCATCCCCCACACGGCTAACACCCCTCCCTTCCCCATTTCTGCGCCATGGGCCCCCTCCCTCTGTTCCCGACACGGCTCCCTCTCCCTCCGTCATCGTCCTGTCCTTCTTCCCCTCATTTTCCCCTTCCCCTCACTTTCCCCTTCATTTTTCCCCTCACGTTCGCGGGTTTTGCGTCGGCGATGCGAGGTACACATGCCCGAGCGGAAACACGAAGGTCAGTTGGTCACCTTCGAAGGGTCGGAAGATGAGCAACGAAGGAAAGTGAAAGAAAATGAACAGGCAATAAAACTGGATGGGGGAGGGGGGCATTCATGGGGTTCTAAGGGGCATTCCCTGTCGGATCGTGAGGCACGTTTGCGATGCCCGTGTGTTATGTTTCATCTATTGCCTTTTTTCTCTTTTATCGTGTGTAAATGTGTGTTGTTGGTTATACGGCCTTTCTTTTCCTGCCTTTTTTCTTATTCTTGGGTTTTATCATTATTGTTTTTGTATTCAAGAATGTATTGTAATGCGCCGTATTCGTTCCGAAGTTAGGCAAGTCACCCGTTGGAATGGCGAAGCTGGCAAGGAAAAAGTAGAGATTGTCTTTTGTTTTTTTCCTTAATCCCTTCACATATTTTGGAATATTCTATCTTCCCCACCACTCTACCGCGTCCCACGAAGGTTCATCACTTTTCAAAATAGCGTTTTGAATTGGAGAGAGAGGAGAGAGGAGAGAGAGAGAGAGAGCGAGAGAGAAGCAAGAGCGAGCGGACGAGAGAGAGAGAGAGAGAGAGAGAGAGAGGAGAGAGAAGAGAGAGAGAGAGAGGAGAGATGAGAGAGATCGCTGATAAATATGCGAAAATAACATTGAGTTTATGGCGTTCGGTGCAGGGAATAGAGTTGATGGAGGCGCGGGGCGAACGGAGGGGGGGGGGTGCGTGACGTCAGAGGGGGTAACTTATGACGTCATTTGTGGGCAGGGTGCCAGGGCTTGCGCCGGGGGAGGAGGAGGAGGAGGAGGAGAGGGGAGGTAGAAGAGAGAGAGAGGAGGAGGAAGAAGAAAAAGAAGAAAGAGAAGAGAAAAAAAGAGAAAATGAAAGAAGAAGAGGTGAGGTAGAAGAAAAGAGGAGGAGAGAGGAGAAGGAGAAGGAGAAGGAGGAGGGAGGGGGGGAGGGGGTGCGGTACGGAGGAAAGGCGGGCTGAGTGCCACATTGGAGTAAGTGCTTCTAATGGCCTCGGAAGACAGTCGCTGAAAGTGCTAAAAATAGCTCCAATCGCTTCATTCCGCACATTATTTGTGTGTATTTATAGTTTTCGGTATTTGTGTTTTTTTTTTTCGTTCATTCGAAAAGTACATTTATATTTATATCACTTGCCACACATACACGCAAAGTAAAGAAAAGACAAAACAGGCAAAGGAAAGGAAATTATAGAAAATATAAAGAGGGAAAAGAAGAGAGAAGAAAGAGAAAACTCTCTCTCTCTCTCTCTCTCTCTCTCTCTCTCTCTCTCTCTCTCTCTCTCTCTCTCTCTCTCTCTCTCTCTCTCTCTCTCTCTCTCTCTCTCTCTCTCTCTCTCTCTCTCTCTCTCTCAAAATCTCTCAAAATCTCTCAATTCTATGAAAAAAGGAACTACCTCAGGAATGAGAGTAAAAGAGTGGATAAGAAGACCGCGATAATTAGGTGGCGCGAGATAAGACGAATGACGGGGGGAGAGGGAAGCGGCCGATGGAGACGGCGATAGCACAAGGACCTGAGAAGAGGGGAAGGAGGAGGCGAAGAGAAGAGGGGAAAAGAGAGTGGCGTGGATTACGAAAGGAGAAAATAGGAGGAGGAGGTCGGCGTAGGAGCGAAGAGGGGGAGAGGGAGGGAGAGGGTGAGGGCGTGAGACAGGTAAGTAAGAAGAGAGAGAAAGAGGGAGAAGGAGACGGGGAGAGAGAGAGAAAGAGAGAGAGAAAGAGAAAGAGAGAGAGGGGGGAGGGGAGGGAGAGGGACAGGGACTGACCGACTTCAAAAAGAAAAAAGTGACAGGAGAATTCACGAAAAAAAAGGCAGCGACGCCAACGAAAGAGGCGATAGCGAAAGAGAGGCGATAAAGGGCCGAGCAGCGCAGAGCAGGAAGAAAGCAGGGAAGCAGGTGGCGCCTTCTCCTCCTCCGAAAGCGCGAGTGACGGACGCATCCCATCAAGCACACATCCCGCCACGAAGGAGGGGGGGGGAGGGAGGGAGGGAGGAAATTTCTATTTTATTTTCATTCTGTCATACAGTACGGGCGCTCTGGCAAGCACGCCGATGCCCTCTCAGCCAGGCCTGCTTTCATTCATTGTTCTTAGGTCCAACGCTTACTCTCTCACTCCAGGGCTCTGTTCACTCTCTCGCCAACTCTCACTCTTGCTCTCACTTTCACTCTGTCTCTAGCTCCAACTCTCACTCTCACTCTCCGTCTCTGGCTCCCTCTCACTCTTACTTTCACCTTCACTCCGTCTCCAATTCTCATCCTCACATCCACTTCATACCCTTCCCTACATAGGCTACACATACGATACACACATACCCACATACCCACATACGCCCACATTCTCCTCCACCCACCTGTGCCAGTGTAAAAAGCCCCTTTGCCCACAACATCCGCACAACCTGGGGGAGGGAGAAGTGGAGCTTGGATGTGGGTGTTTAGGGGAGGTGAGGGATAAGGGGGTGAAGATGAGGGGCGACGGATGTAAGGAGAAGGGAGAGGGGTATAAGGAGAGGGAAGAGGGAAAATGGGGATAGGGGGGGGGAGGAAGGGTGGAGAGGAGGGGGGAAGATTGAGAGAAGGGAGAGGAAGAGGGAATAGGAGATTAGGGAAAGGAAAGAGGAAGGAGGATAGGGTCAGGGGAAAGAAAGAAGAGGGAGAGAAAGGGAGGAAGAGGAAAGAGGAAATAAGGGAAAGCGGGAGGGGATACGAGAAGTGGATGGGGGAAGAAGGAAAGGAGCAGAGGGGGGGGGGGGGGAGAAGGGACCCCGCGATTAGGAAATGGCAGATATTTTGTGGGAAGATTCCGAAAGAGTTATGGCTGGTGTGATTGTGCGTGATTCGGGATTGTTGCGGTTGATTGGTTATTTCGATAGATTGGTTAGTCTCGAGCTTACTTTGCTGTTGTGTGTCCGATCAGTGTTTTTTTAAGGATATTTGTTTGTTGTTTTTTTGTGATTTTTATTGTGGTAGAATGTTTTCTTTTTAATAGGCCGTATTTTTCGCTGTTTTAATTATTCGAGATAATGACGAAAATTGTGGAAGTTTACATGCAAACTTGACGTATTTTAAAGCTATAAAGCCTTTTATATCTACCTATTTCCGGTCGTTGTTTGATACCCAGTCATGAGCGGAAGATAAGGGAAAGTCCCTCGGCGTGCGCGTCTGTCTGTTTTCACTTCCACAGTTTGAGAAAAAAATCGTTTTTGGAATTCCTTTTTTTCGAGTTTGTCAAGGAAAGGGAAAAGAGCGAGGAGAGACGCGCTCAAAACGCCCGGAAATTGCTTTTCACAGCTGATAATAATACGGGTGTGAGAGGAGAGAGGGGAGGGGAGACAGGGAGGGAGAGAGAGGAGAGAGGAGGGAGGGAAGAAGAGAGGGAGGAGGTCGGGGAGGTGAGTGAGTTAGTGTTTTGTGGAGTGAGTTAATGATGAGTTAGTTACTTTATTTAGTTTTGTTTTTTGTTGAGTTTGAGTGGTGAGTTTTATTTGCGTAAGTGTGACTATGAGTGTGAGTAATTGCGTGAATGCACGTGTACGCGCGTGTGTGACATTGCACAAGTATTTTCAGGCATGTGCGTGTGTGTGTACGTGTGTAAGTATGAACGGCGTCGATCATTTGCTCGTGACGGATTCCAGGATCGTGTTGGCGAAGGAGGGGGGGGGGGGGCCCAGGTTAACGGAGAATAGGATATTGAACCAACGAAGGGTGAGGTTGGGGGTGTAGGGGTGGGGAGGAAGGGAGGGGGTGGGGGAAGGGGAGGGGGGGAGGGGGGGGGGGGGAGGAGGGAGAGGATGGGGGGGTTGGGGGAGAAGGGGGAGGGGCGGGGAATTTGAGGGGGGGTGGGGTGGCGGGGATGGGAGTAAGAAAAGTGGAGAGAACAAGTGGTGGAGAGAGCGTCGAATGCCGAAGGAAGAGGGATGGGATCGGAGGAGGGTGCGAAAGAAGAAAAGAGAGAGAGAGAGAGAGAGGAGAGAGAGAGAGAGAGAGAGAGAGAGAGAGAGAGAGAGAGAGAGAGAGAGAGAGAGAGAGAGAGAGAGAGAGAGAGAGGGAATGGAAGGCGAGGTTTAAAAAAGAAAAGAAAAAGAAAGTTAAAGGCGACGTATTCGTAGCGCAAGTCAACCTCCCCGCCCTGTCCTCCTCGCCTCGTCGGCCTTGTGGGGGAAATTTGATTCACTTTTTTTATGGTTATTTTTTTTTTTTTTTTTCATTTTCTTCGCTTTTTTTTTTTTTTTTTTTTTTTTTTTTTTTTTTTTTTTTTTTTGAAGACTCGATTATGAATTCCTCTTGTCATTGGACCCTTACGTTCTATTGGATTATTGTGTCGCTGGATGAGGAAAATTGAAGCGAGGTGTCTTCGATGCCTGTTTGACACCGCCCACCCCTGTCATCTCACTCCGTCTGTTTGGCTTGCTTTCTCTCTTTCTTTCTCTCATTTCTCTTCTCTCTCTCTGTCTGTCTCTCTCGGGTCTCTTCACACTCTTTCTCTCACTCTCTCTCTCTTCTCGTCTTTCTCTCTTCTTCTTTTCTCTCTCTCTCTTCTCTCTCTCTCTCTCTCTCTCTCTCTCTCTCCTTCTCTCTCTCTCTCCTCTTCTCTTGCTCTCTCTCTCTCTCTCTCTCTCTCTCTCTTCGCCACCTTACTTCCTTCCATTTTTTGTTTCTATCTTATTCTTTCCGNATTCCTCTTGTCATTGGACCTTACGTTCTATTGGATTATTGTGTCGCTGGATGAGGAAAAATTGAAGCGAGGTGTCTTTCGATGCCTGTTTGACACGCCCACCCCTGTCATCTCACTCCGTCTGTGTGGCTTTTCTCTCTTTCTTTCTCTCATTTCTCTCTCTCTCTCTGTCTGTCTCTCTCGGGTCTCTTGTCACATTCTCTCTCTCTCTCTCTCTCTCTCTCTCTCTCTCTCTCTCTCTCTCTCTCTCTCTCTCTCTCTCTCTCTCTCTCTCTCTCTCTTCTCTCTTCTCTCTCTCTTCTCTCTCGCCCACCCTTATTCCTTCCATTTGTTTGTTTCTATCTTTATTCCTTCCGTCTTCTTCTTTTTCTCTCGTGTTTATTTTTCTCGTTCATTTTTATCATTCCCTCCTTTATCCTCGTCCTTTTCTTCTCGTCTCGCGCATTTAACTGCCCAGCGAAGAAAGCGGCTGCTAAACAGGCTACTTAATCGCCTGGAAGCTGGTAGTTGGGGGGGGGGTGAGGGGCAGGGAGAAGAAAGGAAGAGGGGGAGGGCAGGGGGAAGTAGAAGTTAGAAGAGGGGGAGGGGTGAGGCAGGAGGAGGAGGGGTGAGGGCTAGGGACAGGGACAGGGGCAGGTTAGAGGATGGGATGGGGAGGGGAGGGGGAGAGGGTGGACGCACCCTATTTTTCTCCTGTGATGACAGGGAGAATGTAGTGTGTAGAGAGTCCATAGACTACGGAATTGGGGAAGAGAGAGAGAGAGAGAGAGACAGACAGACAGACAGACAGACAAGACAGGCAAGGCAGGCAGGCAGCGCAGGCAGGCAGGCAGGCAGACAGACAGACAGACAGACAGACAGACAGGACAGAGACAGGACAGAAAGAAAGAAAAAAGAAAAGGAAAAGAAAGAAAGGAAAGAAAGAGAGAGAGAGAGAGAGAGAGGAGAGAGAAAAGAGAGGAAGAGAGGAGAGGAGGACAGAGAGAGACAGAGAGGAAACAGAACCAGGACAGACAGACAGACAGACAGACAGACAGAGCAGAGAGAGAGAGAGAGAGAGAGAGACGAGAGAGAGAGAGAGAGAGAAGAGAGAGCAGGAGAGAGGGAGGGAGGGAGGGAGGTGAGGGAGGGAGGGAGAGAGAGAGGGGGGAGGAAATGGGAGGTTGGCAGAGAAATAATCCAAGGTAGCGACGGGAATGATAATGGAAGTTGAAGGGGATGGAAAAGAATTAAGGGGATGCGTGAGAGGGGGGGGGGGATAGGGATTGAGTTCGATTCGTCGAGCGGGGTGAAAATTGCAGAATGAATGGGGGAGGAGAGAGGGTGGAGGAAGGTCAGCAGGAGTGGGAGCAGGGAGGGAGGGGGGAAGAGTGGGAGAGGGTGGAGGGAAGGGGGAGGGTGGAGGTGGACAAATATATAATGTTGATGATTTTCGGAAGGGCCTCGGGAGGCTCAGCTGCCGGGGAGGGGGCGGGGGGGAATGTGTTATGCTGAGGGATTTAATAGGGACGCGGGAATAAATAGAGGGTGGAGGGTGGGGAAGCTTTTGATTTTAGCGCGGTAGGTAAAGCGAGTTGGGAAGGAAAAGGTAGGTAGAATTAGGGAGGGGTGTTGTTCAATAATGGTCGTCATATTCTTTCCACGGGGTGGGAGGGAGGGGGGGAGGGGTAGAAGCGTCTTTATAGGCCACGTCTTATATAAATTTTTGCGGCACGATTGGCGATTGCGAGGCAGTGAATGCCGGTCTCATCTCGGGAAATGTAGTCAAGACTGTGTGTGTGTGTGTGTGTGTGCCTGTGTGTGTGTTGTGTGTGTGTGTGTGTGTGTGTGTGTGTGTGTGTGTCGTGTGTGTGTGTGTGTGTTGTGTGTGTGTGTGTGTGTGTTGTGTGTGTGTGTGTGGTGTGGTGCTGTGTGTGTGACAACGCCGAAAGTCGAGCGAATTCGTGATTTTTATCCCCAGAAAGAGAAATTTTATTCGATTCAGCGCCATTCCACTCGGGCCCTCCTCCCTTCCTTTCCCCTCCCCCTCCCCCCCTCCCCCTCCTCCTTCTCCCTCCCCCATGGCTGCCACCCCAAGGCCTTTTTTATATTCATTTTCCTCCTATCGCCTTCATTTCCAATTTTATTTTTATTTTTTCCCCTTTTTTTTGGCAAAGACGTCGTGGCTTCGCCTGCGTGGCGGAAGGGCCGTATCGCAAAACTCCCAGGGGGCCTTCGCGATATAGACAGGTTGCCTCTGTTATCTTCGCACCGGCAGGCGAGGCCGTGGAGGAGGGCACTCCCTCCCTCCCTTCCTCGTTCGTTCTTCTTACCTCTCTCCCCTCCCTCCCCTGCCCTCCTATCTACCTCCTCCCCCTTCGGTTCTCCCTCCTCCCTTCCTCGTCGTCTCTTACTCTCTTCTCCCTCCCTGCCCTATCTACTCCCTCCCTTCCTTCGTCGTCATATTCTACCTCCTTCCCTCCCTCCCTTCCTCCCTCCTTTTCCCCTCTCCCTCCCTCCCTCTTTCCATTCTCATCCTCCTCTTTGCCCCCGCCCCCACCC
>NW_020872321.1:329532-352032 GCF_003789085.1 Penaeus vannamei | reverse complement strand
CCTACAAAAAATATCGGAAAGAGATAAATGAACCTAAAGAAATCATAGGAAAATAGAATAAACCTACCAAAAATTCATCGTGAAAGAGGAGAAAACCTAAAGAAATCATTAGGAAAATAGAATTAAACTACAAAAAGTCATCGGGACGAAAGAAGGGAAGAAACTAAAGAAATCATAGGAAAAATAGAAATAAACCTTACAAAAATATCGGGAAGGAAGAGGAAACCTAAATAGAAATCATAGGAAAATAGAATAAACTACAAAAACATTCATTCGGGAACAAGAGGAGAAACCTAAAGAAATTCATAGGAAAAATTAAGAATACACCTACAAAAATTCATCGGGAAAGAAGAGAAACCTAAAGAAATTTCATAGGGAGAAAATAGAATAAACCTTACAAAAAATCATCGGAGATAAGAAGAGAAACCTAAAAGAAAATCATAGCGAAAATATAATAAACCTACAAAAATCATCGGGAAAGAGAGAAACCTAAAGAAATCATAGGAAAATAGAATAAAACCTACCAAAAATCATCGCGGAAAGAAGGAGGAAACCTAAATGAAATCATAGGAAAATAGATATAAACCTACAAAAATCATTCGCGGAAAGAAGAGAAACCTAAATGAAATCATAGGAAAATAGAATTAAACCCCACCCCCCCCCCATACAAAAAAATTCATCGGGAAAGAGAGAAACCTAAAGAAATCATTAGGAAAATAGAAATAAACCTACAAAAAATCATCGGAAAGAGAGAAACCTAAAGAAATCATAGGAAAATAGAATAAACCTACAAAAATCATTCGGGAAAGAAGAGAAAACCTAAAGAAATCATAGGAAAATAGGAAATTAAACCTACAAAAACCATCGAAAGAGGAGAAAGCGACAGAAAGCCGGCCCCAGCCCGGGACACGGGGCTCCTGCCTGCCTGCCTTCGAACCGGCGCAAAGTTGCGCCCGGCAAAAGCCCCGCGAGACGTACAAACACCGGTGACGGAGCGGCCGGCAAACTCAAGACCTCTTCCGGAGATTGGCTTGCCGGGAGCGCATTAAACTATAAAATGTTGATGGCGTATTTTACTCAATCTTTTTTTTTTAAGGGAGGGAAAGGATGAGCTGGGGTGATGTGGGAGGAAGGAGACAGGGGTTTGATTGAGTAGAGGCGGATGCTTCTAGGTTCGTTGTCTTTGCTGTCTTTCTTGCGTTCTGTTTTGTTTATCTGGTTCTGTCTGTCGTAATTTTCATCTGGTCTCTCTCATATTCATATCCTTTCTGTCTCTTTCTCTTTTCTTTCTCTTTCTTCTCTCTTTATTATCTGCCTTATCTGTTTCCATTTTATCACTACTCTCATCTTTCTTCTGCTCTTTCCTTCCTCTCCATTTCCCTTTCCACCACCCTTTTTCTCTCTCTTCACCCTCTCCCTCCCTTTCTCTGTCTCTCTCTCTTCTTCCTCCCTCACTTTCTCTTTCTCCTTCTTCCCTCCCACCCACCCTTTCTCCCTCCGCCCTCTCCTCCCTCCTTCCCTCCTTCCCTCCGTCTCTCCTTCCTCCTTTTCACCTCCTTCCCTCCTGCTCCTCTCCTCTCCTCTCCTCTCCTCTCCTCTCCTCTCCTCTCCTCTCCCTCCTCTCCTTCTCCTCTTCCCTCCTCTCCTTTCTCCTCTTCCTCTCCTCTCCCTATCCTCTCCTCTTCCTCCCTCCCTCCCTCCCTCCCTCCCTCTCCTCTTTCCTTCCCTTCCTCTCCTCTCCTCCCCCTTCCGTCCTTCCCTCCCCTCCAAAGCGAGCGAGGGCGGAGAGCAGGTCCCGCAGCGAAAGGCAGAATGCGGGCAGGCTGAAGGATGGCGGTGACCGTGCGACGCCGCAGTCTCCGGGGATTTAAGGGCTCCGGACCTCCTGTCGCTGCCTCTCCTGCGCTCTCCCGTGTCTGCTGTCGTGGCCGTAGGTGGGGAGGGAGGGAGAGGGGAGGGAGAGAGGGAGGTAGGAGGAGAGGGGGGAGGGAGAGGGAGAGGGGGAGTAGAGGGGGAGGGACGGGAGGGAGAGAGTGGAGGGAGGGAGAGGAGGGGGAGAGGGGAGGGGAGAGGAGGAGGAGAAAGGAGGAGGGGGAGGGAGGGAGCGGAGAAGGAGAGGGGAGGGAGGGAGGGCAGAAGGAGAGGGGGAGCGGAGGGAGGAGAGGAGAGGAGAGGGAGAGGTCGTAGGGAGGGTGTAGGGGCCAAGAGGGTGGGGTGTAGGGGGAGGGTAAAGGTTGTGAGGATTTGGGGGAGGAAATGTAGGAGGGAGAGGAAGGAATGTTGTGTATGTTCTTTGAATAATTTTATTTTGGAAAGCGGAAGGGAAGGATGGGAAGGAGGAGAAGGAGCAAGAGGGAAAGGTAGTGAGAAGGAGAAAGGAGCGAGAGGAGAGGGTGAGAGAAGGGAGAAGAAGAAGAGGAGGAGGAATAAGAGGGAAGAGGGCGAGAGAAAGAGAAGAAGGAGAGAGGGAAGAAGAAAGAGGAAAGAAAGAGGGGGAGAGAAGAGGAGAAGAAGAGGTAAAAACGCCCAAAAAGTGAGCAACAAGAGAAGGATTCGGCAAGTTGAAGACCGACCTAAGTTGGCAAGTCCCCTCTCGTCCACAGGGCTGGAAAAGAAAGGGCGGACGTAGTCGGGATTCGGGAAGTTAAAGGGAGGGAAGAATGTCCTTCTTTTCTTTTTCTTTGTCGGTCGTCCTTCCTTCCTCTTCCCACTCTTTCTTCCACCATCATTCGCCTTCTCCTCCTCCACCATATCATCACCTTCTCCTCCTCTCCTCCTCCCTTCCTCTCCTCCTCCTCCTCCTCTCTATTACCTCCTCCTCCTCTCTCTCTCTCCTTTCCTTCTTCCTCCTCCTCCTCTTTCTCTCCTCCTCCTCTCTTCTCTCCTATTCCTCTTCCTCCTCCTCCTCCTCTCCTCCTCCTCTTCTCCTTCCTCCTCCTCCTCCTTCTTCCTTCCAATAAAAAAAACAACTTTCAGACATTTTTCTTTTACCGCACGAGTTAGCCGGGCAATAAGAGAGATTTCGCTGCGCAATTCTCAGGGCGAGAGTACGGCTATCTTCTCCGGGCCCGAGTCTCCCTTCGCCGTGGCCTGCGTCAGGAGCTACTAACGGCCGGCGATGCGTCCAGGGTCGTACCTCTCTCTTGGATTCTGATTCCTTTTTTTTTTGGGGGGGGGGATGAAAGAGAGATGGGGTGATAGAGGGATGGGTAGGTGGATGGAGGGAGGGTGAGAGAGAGATGGGTGATGAAGGATGGTGAAGGAAGGGGGATGGGTAGGTGGATCTGGAGGGAGGGAGGAGGGAGAGAGAGAGATGGGGTGATGGAGGGATGGTGGAAGGAAGGGAGGGATGGTAGGTGGATGGATAGAGCAAGGGAGGTGTAGGGGGGATAGTGGGAGTCAGGGAGGGAAGGAGGGAATAAGGCAGGGAGGTTGGTAGAGGGAAAGTAAGAGAGAGACGGAAGGAGGGCGATAGAAAGGAGGCGAGAGGGAAGGAGAACTTTAAAGAATTAGCATGTCCGTGTTTGTATGTGCTCCGCGTGTGCGTGTATCCGCGAGAGTAACGGCGTGTACCCGGGAGCCTCCGTGCAGCCTCTCTTGGCGGGCGGCCAGGTCGGAGATAATCAAAGTTTTGATGGAGTATATTTTACGAGGAACTTTTCCGCGGAATTCAGTCCATGAGCAGGTTTCGATCTGCTAATCTTTTGGGGGGACTTTCAGGGTGTACAGGTTTTTTTTTCTTAATGTTGCTGTTGGTATTTGGTATTTTTGTTGTTATTGCTGTCGTTGTTGTTGTTATCGTCGCCAGCATTATCGGTCTTCATTGTCATCATTATTATGTTTATGGTGTTTTGTTTTTTGTTGTTTACATCTCTATCACCTTCGTTAGCAACAGAAGCAACATTGTCATTTTTCATTGAACTTTTTTCCTTTCACGTATTGGTCCAGCGTTCCATTCGTGCAGAGTTCAAAGGAAAAGGTGTGAACAGATATCGCAGTCTGGGGCACAACACGATATCCTCCAGAATTAGTTGAACTTGTGGGAATTGGGTCGAGGAGCACCGGCCGGGCGAAGAGTACAAGGGATTATTGCTAAGGATTGGCGGAATGGGGGTAAAGGAGAACTGAGGAGGCTGGTAATCGCTGTGTAACCTATTTGTTGCATCATAGCCTTTGCGAAAGGTTAGAATTGGTAGTGGCTGTGCGCGTGGGTGGGTGGGTTGGTGGGTGTGGGCGTGGGTGTAGGTGGGTGTAGGTGTGGGTGTGGGGTGTGGGCGTGGGTGTATGGTGTGTGGCGTGGGTGTAGGTGTGTAGGTGTGGGTGTAGTGTGGGTGTGGGCGTGGGCGGTGGGTGTAGGTGTGGCGTGGGTGTGGTGTGGGCGTGGGGTGTTGTGGGCGTGGGTGTAGGTGTAGGTGTGGGTGTATACGCATATTCCCTTTATCTTCCCGGTAATTTTGAACACGTTAACGCCCATCTGCTTGTGGCCCGCCGATGGATCCGTGGGAGGGGGCGTCCAGAGCGCCGGCGGCCGTACCCTGTGCTGACCAGGGAAGGCGGTTGGCAGATGATGAGGAATAGCCAGTTTTGATTGGCTCTGCGGGCGGCGGAGGAATGGCGGTGCTTCGGGTAAACGATTGGCGATTGGTCGAGGAGTGAGGGTGTTCGAGGGTGTCTCCGATTCCTCCTCTCAAGGACGAGTTCATTTTTCGGTCCACACGGGAGGGGGGGGGGGGGGGGGAAGGGTCTGAGGCCGAGCGTTATAGAGAGGCGGTCTGTCTTTTGGGACTCTCGGCGACGCGCTTCTTACCGGTGTCGCATTTTTATTCCGGGTTGATGAAGGAGGTAATATCCTGTAGCCTTTTTCTTGATAAATGTGGGAACTGGAGCACCGAGGATGAAACGGGAGGAATGTTTGGGGAATAGCGGAAAGACTGGAGGGGAAAAATAGGTGCAGAGGGAGAGAGAGAAAAAAAGTGAATAAAAAAAGGAGAGTACGAAAAAGATGATGTGGGGAAGACAGTCAGGGTTGAGAGGATGAGAGGAGAGAGAAAAATGACCCAAAAAGAGGAGTGGGTAAGTCGTCCCGCACTCCTTGAAAGAAAGGAGGAGAGATAAAAAGAAAAAAAGAAAACGACGGAGAAAAGACACGAGGACGGGAAATAAATAGTGGAAGGAGGAGTAGTGAAGAGCCGCAACTTGTCCCTCGTCCATGTTCGTCCTCCATACCTCGAGGTCGGTTCCTCCTCGCGCATCTGTCGGGTCCGCATGCGAGGAGGACGGTGCGCAGGAAGGTCGAGGGGCAGCGCACGGCTCGTTAGGAGGAGGCAGGTGAGAGGCGTCCGAGGAAGACACACTGACCCGATTTAAGCTCCTCCTCCGGGCTCGTCAGATGAATGCCATTTCGCGTCTAGAGGGAGCGGGATAAATGGGATTCCTTATTTGCGGAGCTGAGTGGAGGAGAAGGTTGGCGTCTTTTGAAGGTTTAGAGTCAGGGTGAGCGCAGAGGAGTTCTCGGGGACTTGCTGGTTGGCGCTTTGGTAGGGCGTTTGAGAGAAGGAGAAGGTGGGGGGGTGAGAGGGAGAGAGGGAGAGAGGGGAAAGAGGATGCTTCGTTTGAGAGAAAGAGGAGGTGGGAGGGTTTGATAGCTCCCTTTCGTTCTTTATTTCTTGCTCTGATTGTCTTCATATTTTGTCATTTGTAGAAGACGCATTTCTTGTATGCTTGTTCAGGTAAAAATAATGTTTTATGTATTGCGGAGTATGACGTTTGGTAATTTGTAGCTCCGCGCTCTGGGACCAAGTTGGCCGGAAAATTATTCATAGGCCTACAATTCAGACCGATGTCTCCTCCGTCGAACAGCGTGCGATAATTGCCCGGGAATTTGGTTTCTCGCCGGCGCTCGGGGTACGGCACCCGAGGCACTGCTGGAGCTGGAAATGGGATCTTTTTGTGCAGCTGATTTTGCTTTTATGATTTATGCACATCACGTCGCGAGAAATATCCATTTGTCCATGGGGTTCGCTTGATTGAAAATGAAATGAACGTTGCAAGATTTAAATATAACGGGTGGAGTTGGTAGTGAAACGCGGGTTGTGTTGCCCGTAGACTTGTATCCGAAGCCACTCTTGCCGCCGGAAAAAAAATTGAAGCTTAGCAGATCCTCGGGTACACAACCTCGAGCACAGTGGAAAGTGTGGCTTGCCTCTTTAAGCATTAAATGTGATTTACATATTATACCTGCCGTGTTATCTTTGTAGATCCTTTACATTAAATCGATATATTAAACTTACTTTTTAATTATAACTACCATGTTTGCCTGCTGTATCGGAATGGAGAAATGTGTAAATTCGCAATGGAAATGTCCAACAGCAAGGGTCAGCCTGATTGTTAAACTATAACTAGTAGCAGGGTGGGTCATTAATTACTGGTACAACATGGGTGGAACAGGACGGTGAACAGGGAGGGCGAGGGAAGTGTTCAGCGAGGTTCGTCAGACTTATGCGACGGGGGAAGGCTTAATGGCCGAGAGGGGTTCGTGTTCACAGGCAAAATGAAGTGATTTGTGCAGTTGATCAATGGAGGGAAAATGATTGTTTATGCGGTTGAAAAATGGAGGGAAAATATTGTGTGTGCGGTTGAGAAATGGAGGGAATATTATTATTTTTTATGCGGTTGATAAATGGAGGAAAAATGATTGTTTATGCAGGTGATGAATGGAGGGAAATTTATCGTTTATGCAGTTGATAGGTAAAGGAAAAATGATTTTTTTATGCAGTTGAGAAATGAGGGAATATTATTTTTTATGCAGTTGAGAAATGAGGGAATATTTTTATGCAGTTACGAAATGGAGGAAAAATTATTGAGAAATGGAGGGAAAATTATTTTTATGCAGTTGAGAAATGGAAGAAAAGATGAATTATGTGTCCAGTTGATACTGAGAAATGCAGGGAAAAAATAGATTATCTGTGGAGTTGATACTGAGGAATGGAGAAATTGTTATCTGGTAAGATGCTAAAAGTTCGGTTACAAGGATTGTAGGAATAATGCAAGAGGAAGATAAAAAAACATTTAACATGCAGTGATATGTGCAATAGGTACAAAGCTGTTATTAGTGTTGGTTTGTATACATATAAACATATGTAATGCTGTTGTGTATGCATCTATAATATATATATATATATTATAATATATATATATATATATATATATATATATATATATATATATATATATATATATATATACATACATCATTCATACGTACATACATACATACATACATACATACATACATACATACATACATACATACATACATGCTTGCATACATGTGTAAGTATTGTGTTGCGTGCGTGTATGTGTATGCGAGAGCGTGCATGCATGCATGGGTAAATCCTTCTGCACCGGAACTGAAACCCCCATGCGCATGGACCCCGCACCGGCAGCGCACACCGCCGAGGTCAAGGGCGGCGCAAGAACAAGGGAAGCGTCTGAGGGAGCGCGGCCGAGGGACAGACTTTACGGATGAATCAGGGCAGGATTCTGGCGCTGCAGCCGGGTTTAAAATGCGATGATGGTATAACGACGCTGCATCCGTTGGCGGGGACAGAAGTTTGATGGATCGAGGAAGGGAAAGTGGGGCTTGACTGGCGGGGAAAAGACGGGGAAAATTGGTACGGGAGCGCGAGAGGGATGAAAGGGATGCTTCGTTTGAGAGAAAGAGAAGGTGGGAGGGATGGTGAGAGGGAGAGAAGGGAAAAGGGATGGTTCGTTTCAGGGAAAAAGATACTTCGTTTGAGAGAAAGAGAAGGTGGGAGGGATGGTGAGAGGGAGAGAGAGGGATGAAAGGGATAGTTCGTTTGAGAGAAAGAGAAGGTGGGAGGGATGGTGAGAGGGAGAGGGAAGAGGATGTTCGTTTGAGAGAAAGAGGAGGTGGGAGACTGGTGAGGAGAGGGAAAAAGATACTTCGTTTAGAGAAAGAGAGAGTGGGAGGGTGGTGAGGGAGAGAGAGGGATGAAAGGGATAGTTCGTTGAGAGAAGAGAAGGTGGGAGGTTTGAGAGGGAGAGGGATGGAAGGATACTTCGTTTGAGAGAAAGAGAAGGTGGGAGGGTGGTGAGAGGGAGAGAAGGGAAAAAGGATACTTCATTTGAGAGAAAAAGAAGATTGGAGGGTGATGAGTGGGAGAGAAGAAGAGAAGAATAGAAGAGACCAAGGTAGATTAAAAGATTCTAATACGCAGGCAGGTTTAGGTCGACTGTGAGTGTGGGCGTGAGTGACAGTTGGAAGGTAAGTGGGCGGAACATTGGCGGAGCAGAGAAAGGGGTAGTGATGGGAATGTAGGAAGAAAGAAGAAGAAAAAGATAACGCGAATGGAGGGGAAGAAGTGAACGAATGGAATGGGGAAGAAGAAGAAGAAGAAATACTTTGAACGTCTTGTAAAGAAGAAAAATATCGCGAATGGAATGGGGTAAGAAGAAGAAGAAGGTTAAATACTTTGAACGGATTGTGGGAAGAAGAAAAATATTGTGAATAGAATGGGGGAAGAAGAAGAAGAAATACTTTGAAATGAATGTGGGAAGAAGAAGAAAACACTGTGAATGGAATAGGAGAAAAAGAAGAAAAATACTGTGAATGGAATAGGGGAAGAAGAAGAGGAGGAAATACTGTAAGTGGAATAGGGGAGAAGAAAAAAGACAAAATGAATGGAATATGGGAAGATGATGAAATACTGTAAGTGGAATAGGGGAGAAGACTAAAGAACACTGTGAATGGAATATGGGAAGAGGAAGAAGAAACGATACTGTGAATGGAATATGGGAAGAAGAGAAAATTTAAATGCTGTGTGGAGAATGTGTGAAGAAAATCAAAAAGGAAAATATACTGTAATGGGAGTGTGGGAAGAAGTCGAAAAAAATGACAGTGATGGGAATATAGGGAGAAGAAAAGAAGAATACTGTGATAAGATTATGGGAATAAGATGGAAAGGAAAATAAGATACCTCCATAGGAGTGTCTGGAGGAGAAGAATAAAACGAGATGCGATGAGGGGAATGTCGGAAGAAACAGGAAGAAAACGATACTGTCCTAGGAATGTAGGAAGAAGAGGAACAAAAAGATAATGGGGAACAGCAGGTGGAGGAAGTGAGTATTTGCTGACGCTTTAACCTTTGTTGGGGGAGAGGAGAGAGAGGAGAGGAGAGGAGAGGGGATGGCTGCCACCCCACTCCCCTCCCCTTTCTTATGATCCCGGATGACAACCGGATCCTGGTGATGGATGGCGGGGAGCTAGGTATGCCGCCCGCACGCCCACACGCCCACACGCAGGTTGACCCGGCCAGGCTTGCAAACTTCGTTTTCCTCCTTTCTCGTTTCTCATCTGACTTTATTGTGTCTTTGGTGGCTCTCTCTCTCTCTCTCTCTCTCTCTCTCTCTCTCTCTCTCTCTCTCTCTCTCTCTCTCTCTCTCTCTCTCTCTCTCTCTCTCTCTCTCTCTCTCTCTCTCTCTCTCTCTCTCTCTCTCTCTCTCTCTCTCTCTCTCTCTCTCTCTCTCTCTCTCTCTCTCTCTCTTCTCTCTCTCTTTCTCTCTGTCATATATATATATATATATATATATATATATATATATATATATATATATATATATATATATATGTGTGTGTGTGTGTGTATGTATGTATGTATATTTACGTACGTGCATACATACATACATAAAACATTCATATGAATCAGTTTTTATCTATCGATTCTTGTCTCTGCTTCGACTAGGCGGTATGGTAGTGAAATCTGGGTGGTAGAGTCCGTAGATTAATCACACCAAACTTCATTTCGCAAATTATCGTTTTGAACACAGATGCACATACGGACATACATAAAGACGCACAAACTGACGCCCTAGCAAACACACACACATATTCACATACATACGTATATTATTGCGTTAATACTTACATACTTACATACTATATACACACCTGCCAACACACAAACACTTCAGCTCACCCTTCCTCCTCTTCTTCCTGTCTCCCTCCCTCCCTCTCTCTCTCTCTCTTCTCACTCTCTCTCTCTCTCTCTCTCCTCTCTCTCTCTCTCTCTCTCTCTCTCTCTCTCTCTCTCTCTCTCTCTCTCTCTCTCTCTCTCTCTCTCTCTCTCTCTCTCTCTCTCTCTCTCTCTCTCTCTCTCTCTCTCTCTCTCTCTCTCTCTCTCCTCTCCCTCTCCCTCTCCCCTCTCCCTCTCCTCTCCTCTCCCTCTCTCCTCTCCCTCTCTCCTCCCTCCCCTCCCCCTCCCTCCCTCCTTCCTCCCCTCCCCTCCCCTCCCTCCCTCCCTCCCTCCCTCCCTCCTCCCTCTCCCTCCTCCCTCCCTCCCTCTCCCTCCCTCCCTGCATCGCGTCACCGTTGTTACCCGTCTTATTGTGACGGTTAAGGATGACGATAACGAATTACGGTGGCAATGAGAGAGGTTGTTCGAGTAGAAAGAGGGAGAGAGAAGGGAAGCTGTAGACTATTTACTAACATTGTAAGTTCCATGATGGATATGAGAGGAGGAGAGAAAGGGAAATGAAGCAATGAAACGTAATGGGAAGGACAGGCGAGCCGTGGGTAAGGGATTGAGGGATAGAGGGGCAGGGGCTTGGGAATCAAAGGATGGGCGAATTCGATGCAAGGTCGAAGGGGAAGGGGACGAAAAAGGGGAGGGGAAGAAGAAATTAGGCGAGATAGATTTTCGTCATGTGTGTTTGAACTAAACTTGTATCCTTTTTTTTTTTTTTTTTTTTTTTCTGTCGGCCGTAAATACGTAATATATCATATGCCTCTGAGGAGAGAGTGTGCTATAAACCTTCCCGGAATGAGATATGAATCAGAAATAGAAATTTTATGCCTTATAAGTGATTTTTCCAGTAAATCTAAGTCTTTGTAGGCCATCAGATTATGCCTTCCCCCCCCCCCCCCCCCCAACCACGACGCTGCATTATGGGGGCTGATAAACGTTTATCGCGGAATCATTTGCATATCGAAATTGTTTTCATTTATGCATGTTTTATATTCACAAATATTTTGTATGCTATTTTATGGTTATTATTATTTTTATGGGGCATGTGCCGAGCTGGGAGCTTTCGTTCGGGTTATTTGTCGCCGTGTTCGACGTTTGAATGTTTGTGACGTGTATGAGGGGAATATTTCAGGTCTGACCGCCGGCTCGGGGGGCTCTGTCGGCCGGAATTTCGTGGGATCATAGACTCGCAAATTGTTATGAAACTGAATTACTGGAAAGTTCTAAAGGCCGGCGTGTTATATGGGCCGAGGTTATGACATCGTGTTATAGCGATGTCGGGTCGTATTTCCTTTGTTGGGGTTTTGTGTGTGGCAGCTGCTCGTTGGGCCGGCCGTAGGCGCTCGGTGGGGCTTTTTGCCGCTGGGGATCCGTTGCGTCCGACTGCGCGCGCGTTTTCGGGATGGGGTCGGGAACAGCATAGTGTCTGGGAAAGGCAAATGACCCTTATAGCATCCTTTTTCTTTCAAACCTCGTCCTTCCTCCTGTCCATTTTGGTTTCAGTCTACCAGATGCAGCTCTCTCTCTCCGCCCACTGCGCCATGGAAGGCCCCCAGGTTCAGCGTTTGCGAGCGGGATGGCGAGATTGGTCTCTAAGCTAGCAATCTTGTTTTTTTTTTCCTCTCCAAGCCCCTTAAAGCATTCCTAAACGTGCCTTGAGCCTGGGAACAGCTGTTTGGAAGCGTGGTTGCATGAGTGGCGTTGTAGAAAGAGGGAACGTATGGGGTTTCCGTAGGTTTGCATTGGTCGTCTAAAGATCGGTAATTATTTTGTTTTGTTTTTTGGCTTTTCCCCTTTTTACACTTACGTACGAGGAGCATATCCACTTCATTTCGTTACTCGTCTTGTGGTCGCAGGTGTCACTCGTACGGTAACGATGGAGGGAAAGCGGCGCCATGACAACCCCTCTCGCGCCTTTTCACCCACTAATGAGGTCGGGTTCCTGCTCGGCTTTATGAGGGCGGGGATCCTTCCATCGTATACCTATACCTTGGCTTACTCATTAGTAGATTATACAAGGAAGAGTCAGGCGCGCTTCTTTGTTTTATCATATTTATTATTTTTATGATGAGCGCACGGAGACACGCAAAGTTGGTCCCCATCTGGCGGAAGGGACATGTGTAGAGAAACACTAAGCCGCGGGATGATGCGGTAGGGCGGCCTGTTCCTTTCCGCCCCGACTTTGACCCTAGCATGCTGACGTCAGCACACCTGTGCTCATTCACAGCTGAGTCGAATGAGAAGGGCAGTCGGGCGCGAACCCAGGACCATGAGATTGCTAAGCCAGCGCTCTACCACTGAGCTATGCAACCCCGACGGAGACACGCACGAACACGCAAGCACACGCGCGTGCGCGCACGCACACACGCACATACGCACGCACGTACGCATGCACGAAAACATACATACATATTGTTACATTTATACTCACACGTGTTTGTTCCAGATATATTCCCTCGCGTGGAATCCTCCGCAGAATCCCTGCCTCCATCCCATCGGGCGCATCTCGGGGCCTGGAAATGGAACCAATTTTTCCGTCCGGGCGCGAGAGGGACGCCCGACGACCGCCCTCGGAGGATGGGCGCACAAGGGGAAGCGGGAAGTAGAATTGGAAAAGGAAATGGATGAGAAATCGAAGGCGTCGCGGGCGGAATCGGGCGGGGCGGCGGAGGGCATCTGTCGGCCCGAGAATCGGGTTTGCGGCGCCCGTCTCGCGCATTTCGGCCGGGGGGGGGGGGGGGGCGGTTGGAGGACGTGGGTCAAAACCTGATCGTTTGGCAAACTTTTGGATAATTCGACTCTGCTCCGTCGCGGCTGGGCCAATTTTGCGGCGAGGGAAAAAAAAGTTAGGTTGAAGAAAGAGATATTTTGATACGGTATCAATGGTGCGAACTTTCGTATTCATGTGTAATTTTTTTTTTTTTTTTTTTTTTTCGATGGAATGTATCCCAGGGAGGTGGTCTAGGTCGCTCTTCCCTTATGTGTTTTGTTTCTGAATGCGCTGCAATTAGTTGTCTTTGTCTCTTTGTTCTGGTCTAACGTGGGCCCCTCCCCCCCTCCCCACACCCCACCCCACCCCACCACCCCGCACCACCATCCGGATGCTTCTTCAAGGTCTTCCTCGTTTTCTCTTCGTTTCTCCTCCTCTTTTTTCCCCTCCCTTCCTTATTCTCCTTCTTCTTCCTCTGTTTCCTCATCTCCACCACACCCCATCCCTCTATCTCCCCCCCCACCAAAGCCCTTGTCCCCCACCAAGGCCCCTTTGCCACCCCCCAACCAAAGCCTCTTCCCCATAGCCCTTTTATTCCCCCCCCACCTAAGCCCCTTTGCCCCCCACCTAAACCCCTTCCCCAACCATAGCCCCCTCCTCCACCATAGCCCCTTTTGCCCCCCCCACCTAAGCCCCTGCCCCCTAATAAGCCCTTTGCCCCACCAAAGCCCCCCCCTACCTAAGCCCCTTCCCCCACCAAAGCCCCTTCCCCCCCACACCCCTTTGCCCCCACACCAAAGCCCTTCCCCCCACACCAAAGCCCTTCCCCCCCACACCAAAGCCCCCCCTCCCCCGCCCTCACACCAAAGCCCCTTTGTACCCCCCCACCAAAGCCCCTTTGCCCTCCCCCCACCTCAGCCCTTTTGCCCCCCCCACACACACCAAAGCCCCTTCCCCACACCAAAGCCCCTTCCTCCCGACCAAACCCCTTTCCCCCCCACCAAAGCCCCTTCCCCCCCACACACACACCAAAGCCCTTTCCCCCCACACCAAAGCCCCTTTCCCCCCACACCAAAGCCCCTTCCCCCCCCACAAACCCCCCCTCCCTATATTGTCGGGTCATCAGAGCCCAATACCGGATGACGAGATACACATCGGCGAGCCATTGTGGCCTCCGGAGCGGCATTGTTCGGGACGCAGATGCCGACGTCGGGGCTTGCCTCGTGGGGAACCCGGCTCGGTCGTAGGCTCCCTTTTTTTGGATGAGGGGAAGGGAGGGGAAGGGGGATGAGGGAGGGGAAGGGATGGAGGGAGGGAGGGAGGGGATGAGGGAGGGAGGGGGATGAGGAGTGGAGGGAGGGGAGGGAGGGAGGGGGATGGGGGAGAAGGGGATGAGGAGGGGAAGGAGAAGGGAGAGGGGAGGGAAGTGGAGAAGGGAATGAGGGAGGAGAGGGAGGAGAAGGGGATGAGGGAGGGGAAGGAGAGGGGGGGAGGAGGAGTGGAGAAGGGGAGAGGAGGGAGGAGGGGGGGAGGAGAAGGGGATGACGGAGGTGAGGGAGGGGGAATGACGGAGAGGGAGGTGAGAGGAGGGGAGGGGAGAATGGGATGAGGAGGGAAAAAGGGGAGAAAAAAGGATGAGGGGGATAGGAAGAAAGGGAGGGGAGAAGGGGATGAGGGAGGGAGGGAAGAGGGGCACGAAGAGGGAGGAGTTGAGAGAGAGGGAAAGGGAGTGAGGGAGAAGGGAGTGGGAGGGGAGAGAAGAGGGAGGGAGGGGGGTGCCTGGGGGCCTGAACGTCGGACGGGATCCTTCTTTTGTGCGATATATATATTGTGTTCATTATTTGGCCGGCATGGAAACGAGGGGCTGGCAGCTCCCGCTTATGTATTCGGATTTATGTGGATATTCCCTATTTCGTTGCTGTTGTTGTTGCCTCTGTTCTGCGACGATGTGAGACTGCGCAGAAATGGTTTTGTGATGTTTGTTTGTTTTTTTAATCCGTTTTTACTCAGGTTTTTTTATTTTTTTCCTTCCAGGTTGGTGTCGAATCGAGTCTTAGTCCCAGTCGTTGGCGAAGGTAATGTGAATGGCAAGCAGACAGACAGACAGTCAGACAGATAGGCAGACAGGCAGTCAAACAGACCGCATACAGGCAGACAGACTGACAGCAAACAGACAGGCAGACAGCAGAGTCAAACAGACCGGCAGGCAAACAGACAGACAGACAGATAGACAGTCAAACAGACCGGCATGCAGACAGACAGACAGACAGACAGACAGACAAACAGTCAAACAGACCAGCATACAAACAAACAGGCAGGCAGAAAGACAAGCAGCCAGGCCGGTGCACGGACAGGGACACGCCAACCGCCCCGCGAGACAGACAGGGCGAAGAATCCCGCGAAAGTAAAGCGGTCGCAGCTGTTTCTTGGCTCGTCAGTTGCCAAGGGAGGCGGACGCTAATTAACTGCCGGCGACTAATTAATGCGCGTGTCAGGCAGCGGCGAAGGTGTCGAGGCGCAGGGAATGGAAGGAAGACGCGATGAAGGGAGGAAGGAGAAAGAAAGGATGATTGGGGAAGAGAGAGGGAGGGTTGTGGATGGAAGGCTGCGATGAATGATGATTGAGGAAGAGAGAGGGATGTGTGGATGGAAGACATGGTGAAGAGGGAGGAATGAGATTGAGGAAGAGAGGGATGGATGGAAGACGAAGAAATGATAACAGGAAGAGAGAGGGAGTGTTGTGGATGGAAGACATGGTGAAGAGGAAGGAATGATGATTGAGGAAGAGAGGGAGATACAGGGATGAAGAAAGACATGGATGAGACATGATGATTGAGGAAGAGAGAGGGAATGGAAGACATGGTGAAGATATAACTGAGGAAGAGAGGGATGGAAACATGATGAAGAGGAAGAAATGATAACTGAGGAAGGAGAGGAAGTGTTGTGCAATGAGGAGGGGGTGAGGGAGGAGGAGGAAGAGGAGGGGTGAGGGGCAAGCGGTACGACTTTTCGGGGGGTGTGTGAGGGAGGGAGGGGGAGGGGGCGGAATGTCAGGCTCGTCTTGACGCTGAATGGACGCGTGTTTATGTGGGGGGGGGGGTGCGTGTGCGTTTGTGATTGATTTGCGTGCGTTCGTAGACGTGCATGTATGATTGTAATTCGAATATGTTTAGAGAGAGAGAGAGAGAGAGAGAGAGAGAGAGAGAGAGAGAGAGAGAGAGAGAGAGAAGAGAGAGAGAGAGAGAGAGAGTGTGTGTGTGTGTGTGTGTGTGTGTGGTGTGTGTGTGTGTGGTGTGTGTGTGTGTGTGTGTGTGTGTGTGTGTGTGTGTGTGTGTGTGTGTGTGTGTGTGTGTGTGTGTGTGTGTGCGTGCCTGCTGCGTGCGTGCGTGCGTCCATGCGTACGTGCGTGTGTGAGTGACACGCGCATATATCACCCAATAACCTTCACTTTCACACTTTTTTCCCTTCTTTCTCTCCCCTCCTAACCCACCCCACCCCACCCCCCACCCACCCCACCCCGTTCTCCCCGAGCCGTCCATCACTCCGTTAGCGATAGAGGGAGATGGAGGCCGGATAGAGGGAGACTATCCCTTGGTGCTACGGACGGTATTAATGCGCGGCGGGATTCTCGATGGGCGTGGGTGGGGTTGGGGGGGGAGGGAAGGAGTGTGGGGGGTGGGGGGGGGTGTTGGGAGGAAACGGATATACCTGTTTCTTTTGATTTTGTCATCTCTTTCTTTGTTCGCCTTCTCTCTCTTTTTCTCTGTCTCTCTTTCTATTTATCTACCTCCCCCCTCCCTCTCCCCCTCCACTCCCACTCCCACTCCCACCCTTCCTTCTTCCCTCCCTCCCTTCTTCCCTCCTTCTCTCCTTCCTCCTTCCCTCCTTATTCCCCTTTCTTCCCCCATTATTTCCCTCCGCCCCCGTCAGTAGCCTCTCCTTAAAGAGAATACGTTCACCGCGTAGAAAGCATTAAAGAAAAGCGTAGAATGCCCTGAGGAGTCGACGGGAGGGAGGGAGGGGGGTGGGGGTGGAGTTGAGAAATGGAGGTAGGAAAGCGGGAAGGTAATGGGAGTGGGGAGGGAAAGAGGGGGGAAAAAGGGAAGGTGGAAGGAGGAGAAGGAGGGAATTAAGGAAAGGGAAGGGGAGGTACGGGCGGAGGGGAAATGAGAAAAGGGAAGGGAAAGAGTGGGACGGAAACAGGGTAAATAAGGAAGGATAAAGAGGAGGAAAGAAAGAGAGGCAAGGAGTGTATGTGGATTCGAGGGAAAGGAGAGGGAAGGGAGGTAGGGGGAGAGATAAAAGAAAAAAAGAAGGGAGGGAGTGCCGCGGAAGCAGAGATAAGGAAAGGTAAGGATTAGGAGGTAAATAAGGCAAGGAGTACGAGAAACGAGAAAATGGAGGGGAGGGAGGGAGGGGGAGGAAGCTAAGCAGAGGAAGGGTTGAGAGTGGAAGGGATCCTTGGATGGGGAGGGATGGAGGGGAAGGGTATCCATCGAAAGGAGGGGAATGAGGAAAAGGGAGAGGCGGGAGAGGGAGGGAACGTAGGAGGGAGGAGGAGGAAGGGATGGGTGGGAAAAGCAAGGAAATGAAAGGAGAAAGGGAAGGGAAAGGAGGAGAATGAAAGGCCGTGACAGAGATAGAGAGAGAGTGTATGGGGTACCTAAAGAGTGGAAAAGAGAATGATGATGATAGAGGGAAGGAAGGAAGGGAAAGGGAATGAGAGAGAGGAGGGAAAGAGGGGTGGAGGGAGGAAGGAATGGAGAGAGAAGGGAAAGGGAGGGGAAAGGGAATGGAGAGAGGAGTGAAAGAGGGGTAGAGGGAGGAAGGAATGGAGAGAGAGAGAGGGAAGGAGGGGAAAGAGAGAATGAGAGAGATGAGGGGAAAGAGGGTAGAGGGAGGAATGGAGAGAGAGAGGGAAGGAGGGGAAAGGGAATGAGAGAGGGGAGGGAAAGAGGGGTGGAGGGAGGGGAAGAACGAGAGATAGAGAGAGGGAAGAAGGGGAAAGAGAGAATGAGAGAGTGGAGGGAAAGAGGAGTGGAAGGAGAGGAAGAACGAGAGATAGAGGGAAGAAGGGTATAGAGAGAATAAGAGAGAGAAGGGAAAGAGGAATGGAGGGAGGTAAGAACGAGAGATATAGGGTAGGAGGGGAAAGAGAGAATAAGAGAGAGGAGGGATGGAGGAAGGGGAAGAGCGAGAGATACAGAGAGGGAAGGAGGGGAAAAAGAGAATGAGAGAGGGGAGGGAAAGAGGGGTGGAGGTAGGGGAAGAGCGAGAGCTGACCAGAGCAAGGGCTTAACATGGAAGGAGCGGGTCCCCTCGTGACTGATTGCGCCACGCCCCCTTTCTTCCCTCCTCCCTTCCGTCTTTCTCCCTCTCCTTTTTCACTTCATTACCATTTTTATTTTTCTCATACTAGCCTTTTACAACCCCCTCCCCCCCCCCCCCCCGTATTCTCACTCTATGGCTATCCTCTCTCTCTCTCTCTCCTCTCTCTCTCTCTCTCTCTCTCTCTCTCTCTCTCTCTCTCTCTCTCTCTCTCTCTCTCTCTCTCTCTCTCTCTCTCTCTCTCTCTCTCTCTTACCTTTTCTCTTTTTCTTTATCTCGCTCTCGCTTTCTCTCCCTCCTTTTTTCTCTCTCCTCTCTTCTTCCTCCTGCTATACCCCATTCTGCTTCCATCTTCCTCCTCCATCATCCTGCTCCTGACTTGCTGTCCTGTCACGACCTGTCACGACCTGGCACTTCTCTTCGTAAACTCCCGCCGGAACTCCTTCGGCTCCGGAGACTTCGGATACAAGCTCCCCGTCCTTGGCCCCTCGACGAGCCTCTCCTTGACCACTCTCCAAGGGCGTAACGCTACTGCAGGTCACTCGCTCGCATGGGCGGCTCTCCCTTCCTTTTTCCTCCCTCTCCTCGCTCCATGATACTTGGGTCTGGTTGATGCCAAGCCAGGGTGATATTACTTGTAAAGCGTGACACTACAGCAGAGTTTTGTCTGTGTCATGCCAGCCCACTTTGACTGTTTAACGCCTTCCCTCTCTTTCTTCTTAGTCCTTCTATCTTTCTTTCATTCTTCGGCTATTTTCTTTTTTCTTTGGCGCTACTCCCTCTTCATTTTTTCTCCTTTTTTGACTCTTACTATTTTAGTGACCCACTTCCTCCCCACTTCCCCTTTTACAACCCCCCCCAAAAGAGGTCAAGTAGAGAAGTAGAAGGAAGATTTTATGTCTCGGGTCTCAAGCGATAGATCACAGTGTGTCGTTCTCCTCGGCGTTACGACTCGTCAGCGCCCGTTGCGTCGTTAAAAGGGGGGGGGGGGCTTCCGTCGCAATTAATCATTCTCGTTATTCAATCGGTCTCGTCTACAGCGTCGGTGGCGTGTTTCTCGAACTCTCTCTTCTTTTTTTTCTTCTTTTTCTTCGTTATTCGTTGTGTGTGCTGTGAAGAAAGAGGGTGAAGGTAAATCGGGAGGAGAGATTGATTTTTTAGCAGATAAAGGGAGGGAGAGGAGAGGGAGAGAGAGAGAGAGAGAGAGAGAGAGAGAGAGAGAGAGAGAGAGAGAGAGAGAGAGAGAGAGAGAGAGAGAGAGAGAGAGAGAGAGAGAGAGAGAGAGAGACAGGGGGGGGGGCAGGAGAGAGAGAGAACGATATAAAGAGAGAAGGGGGGGGAAGGCAAAATGCCTAGCAAAAACAAAAACAAAAGATAAACCGACAAATGGAAGGGAAACGTACCGGAAATTCTACTCCAAAACGCGGCCACCTGCTGACTCCACCCCCACCCCCACCCCCACTCCCCACCCCCTCCCCATACCCATCCCGTTAATGCCTTGTTAATTCTCCTCTTAACATCGTTCTTTTCACGCTTGACTTTACGAGCCTTGTTTTTTTCTCTCTTTCTCTCTCTGCTCTATTCTTATTTTCTTTTTTCTTTTTATTTTTTTTTTTTTATTTTTTTTTTTTTTTTTTTTTTTTTTTTTTTTTTTTTTTTTTTTTTTTTTGACCCGTAAAGGAAGATGCTCAATCGCCTTTTGAAGGCGTTGAATGAGCGTTTTGGTCATGCAGCGCCCGTGAGATTTGGCTTGATTTTTTGGTCGAATTGGGGTCAGTTTCATTTTTTTTTTATCTCTCTCTACTCATCTCTCTGGACCACTTCGAAAAAAAAAATGAATATAGTATTGAAAATGTTTATGGGAAAAATGTGGTTTACGGATTAGAATCGTGATTTAGCCGTAGTCTTCTAGTCGTCCGGACAGAGGCGAAGGAGGGCGAAGAAGTGGGGGGGGGGTATGTAGGTGTAGCGGGTTGAAGGAAAAGGGGGGGGCGTCATGTTTACAATCAGGTGCAGGTGGTGGTTGTGGGTACTACCTTCGGTAACGCTGCATTGTATATAAGGACTACTATACTTTCTCTCCTCTCCTCCTCTCTCTCTCTCTCTCTCTCCCTCTCTCTCTCTCTCTCTCTCTCTCTCTCTCTCTCTCTCTCTCTCTCTCTCCTCTCTCCACACACGCATATATAGATACATACATATATAGATATATAGATATGTGTGTGTGTAGTTGTGTTCGTCGTGTGTGTACATGTTCGAGAGAGAGAGAGAGAGAGAGAGAGAGAGAGAGAGAGAGAGAGAGAGAGAGAGAGAGAGAGAGAGAGAGAGAGAGAGAGAGAAACGAGCAAGAGAGAGAACTCAAGTGAGCGAGAGCGCTGTCGTCGCCGCTGCCACTCGTTATTTATCCAGATATTGCCCTTCATCATCAAGTATCCTTTCATGTGTCCTCGCCCCCCCCCCATTTCATTCAGAGGACTCTTCCTGCTCGGTAATCAGCTGGTGTTTATGGAGATGTCGTGGCTGCGTGACGACCGCTTCCTCTCCCGCCCTTTGTTGGGTCGTCAAAGTGGCGCCTTCGCGGATTCCATTTAAAGTTGTGATAGTCGTTCGTGTCGTGGGGAAATTGAGTGCGTATGTGGGGGGGGTTAGGGGGTTAGGGGGGATTGGTAGGGGGGGTCGTATGAGTCGTTCATGTCGTGGGAAATTGAGTGCGTATGTGGGGGGAGGGGGGGATGGGGGAGGGATTGGGGCGGGTTGGGTGGTTGTAACTCGTTTCATTGTCGTGGGGAAATTTAATGTGTGTATGTGGGGGTGGGGGTGGGTGTGGGTAGGTGGATGGGGGGTGGGGGTTGTTGTGTATGTGGGATTGTTTGTCTGTGTTTTTTTTTTTTTTTTTGTGCTCAGATAATCTTCTGATGAATTTTATTGCCGTAGATTTTGATTTTAATTTGTAAATTTGTTATCATAATGCAAAAGCAAGCAGCTTTATAGGTACATGATAAGCACAATGCTTTTACTTTCTCTAGTGAAAGATATTATATATTTTTTTTTCACTTTCTCTCTAATGAATAATTTTTTTAAAACAACTTTGTTTTGTCAAGCACCTTCAAAGTCCAGAAGTTCGACCCTTCCAGCATCGTCCTCATTCCCCTCGCCTTGGCCTGGGGCTCAAGGAGAAAGAGGGGGGAAGGGGAGGAAATGGAGAAGAGGGGAATGGGGGAAGTGAGGGGAAAATGGGGAGGAGAGAGAAAATGGCGGGAAATGATGGAGGAGTTAAATGGGTGGAAATGAGAGAAAATGGGGGAATGAGGGGAATTAAATGGGGGAAGAGAAGGGAAAATGGGGAGGAAAATGAAAATGGTGGGGAATATAATGGAGGAATTAAATGGGGAATGGGGGAAGAGAGGGAAATAGCGGGGAATATAATGAAGGAATTAAATGTGAAGTGGGGGAAGAGAGGGGAAATGAGGAGGAGAGAGAAAATGACGAAGAATATAATGGAGAAATTAAATGAGGAGTGGTAGAGGAATGAAGAGGAAAGGAAAATGACGAATAATAGTGAAACAAGGGGAGGAATGGGGAAAAAATGGAGGATGGAAGGCATGGCACGGGGAAAGAAAACGACGAAAGTGGAAGGTAAAGTGGAACCGCTTGGGGAAAAAAAAGAGGAAAAGAAGGGTTGGGGAAAACTAATATTTGGGAAACCGGAAACCTCCATCGTTTCCTTGGGCCAAGACTTTACTTTTCATTGACTCTCCCTTATTACTTTCTTCTCTTGGGTCTCGTCTTCCTTTTATTTGTTTTTTGTGTTTGTTTTTTATTTGTTGGCGCTGATTGTTGCGAATGAGGTGGAGAAAGGGAAGAACAGGAGAACCGAGATAACGAAGGAGACTTGGCGGGTTGGAGTGAAGGACTTACACGAGGAGGAAGGAGTAGGAAAGAAGAGGAAGTGGGAGAGGGAGACGAAGAGAAAGAGGGAGTGGAAGAGAAAGAGGAAAAAGGGGAGGAAGAGGAAGAGGGAGAAGAAGAGGAAGAGGGAGAGGGAGAGGGATGGAAAGAGGAAGAGGGAGAGAAAGAAGAAGAGGAAGAAAAGGGAGAGGACGAGGGAGGGAAGGAGGAAGGGAGGACGAGGACTTCAAAGATTCCCCTTGTTGACTTTTATTTTGGCTGAGAGTTTTTTTTTTTTCCTCTTGATTTTATTCCACGTGGTCGATATTTTTCGTGGGGTGAGTGAGGGATGAGGGGTAAAGATCTCTCTCTCTCTCTTTCTTTCTCTCTCTCTCTCTCTCTCTCTCTCTCTCTCTCTCTCTCTCTCTGATCCCTTCTTCTTCTCTTCTCTCTCTCTTCTCCCTCGTCTCTCTCTCTCTTCTCTTCCTCTCTCTCTACTCTCCCATCCTCTCTCTCCTCTCTCCCCCCTCT
>NW_020872321.1:317032-322032 GCF_003789085.1 Penaeus vannamei | reverse complement strand
AATGGATAGTCTCTTCACAAGTCCATATTTTAAGAGCGTTTGTGGCCGACTTTCCACGTGTAAGTAAGCTGTCTTCAATGGGCGAAATTATCTTCACTTTGCCTTAGGTAAAACAATTTGCAGACTCCCAAAGTGTAAATATCCCGCGCTAAGTTTCTTCGTGTCTTCATCCCGGAAAACATTTCAGAGATTTTTAAGAGGCTTGGAATGTGTGAAAAGGGAAGGGAATTTGAAGAGAGAGAAAAGTGATGATGATAATGATGAGGATCCACGTATTTGGAAGTACTAAGTGGGCGGGAGAAAGGGTTTGAAGGATGGGAGGATGATGGAAAGAAGTAGGGATGTAGGAAGAGGTTATGTAGGATGTATAGATCTAAAGATGGCGGGAATATTGTGTTTGTTTATTTGACGTTATCTAACTTCTGTTCTCGCGTGCTCTGCTATGTAGTATGATTGATTTTTTTATTTTATTTTTTTTTTTTGTTATTATTATTTTTTTGTTTTATTATTATTATTATTATTATTTTTTTTTTTTTAGTGTAATTTGTAAGGGTGGTGAGTGGTCCTCTGCCTTTCCCTGCTCCCTGCTTTCCAACTGTCTGCTACCTCCCCTTCCTCTTCTCTATCCTCCTTTCTCATTGCTTCACCTGCTTTACCTCGTATTTTCTCTGCCATTTTCCAACCCCCACCTCCCCCTCCATCCCACTCCCTTCTCTTGCTTCATTCTCCCCCCCCCCCCCATGCCTGCTACCTCCACTTCTCTCTATTCTCCCTTATTGCTTCACCTGCTTTCCCCCTATTTTCTTTGCCATTTTTCCCCCACACCTACCCCCCCCCTCTATCCCCACTCCCTTTTCTTGCTTCATCCTCCCCCTGTCCGCTGCACAACCTCCCCTCACCCCCCCCCCCCACTTCCGGAATAAGTATGATTGCACTTCACAGCGCCTCGTTGAAGCGAAATGAAGTGAAATGAAGAGAAATGTCGCGTTGTAATTCTTGGTGTCGTTCGCTCTCGTAGTCTGACCGCGCCAGGTCGTCCGTAGTGGTCCCAAGGTGCCGCTGAATCATGACCATTTTTGGCACTGATGGTCAGGAGTGCCACTTTTTGCTCGTCCGTCTCTCTCTCTTTTTTATCTTTATTTTCTTTTCTTGTTTCATCCTTCTCTTCCTTCCATTCTCATCGCTTCGTTCTTCCCCTCCTCGCTCTCTCCTTTTTTTTCTTTCTCTCTTTCCCTTTTTTTTTTTTCATTCTCTGGTTTTCTCTCTTTTCACTCTTCCTCTCTGTCGCAGAATAGTGGTAATCCCTATTATCATATATATATATATATATATATATATATATATATATATATATATATATTATATATATATATATTATTTCTCTTTTTTTTCTTTGTTTTGTTTTTTTCGTGTATTGTAAGTTTTCATGTTTTTTAGTCAAGAAACGGTTGCGTGTATCTCTCTCTCTCTCTCTTTCTCTCCTCGCCTCCCTTTTCCCCTCTCTCTCTCCTCGCTTCCCTTTCCCCCTCTCCCTCCCACCCCTCGCCTCCCTTTTCCCTCTCCTCTTCTCCCTCTCCCTCCCTTCTCCCTCGCCTCCCGTCCCCCCACTCCTCCCTTCTTCCCTCTCCCACTCCCTCTTCGTTCCCTTTCTCCCCCTTTTCCCATTTCATATTAATTGTTAATTAACTTTTATTTTATTTTCTTACAGGTAAGGAGCGGGCGGTAACCCTCCCGATGTTGACCTCGCGGTAACGTACTTAAATACCCACTAGTCCACTTAAGATGCCAGTTTTGTTGGATTATCTTTATCCAATTTCTTTCTTGTCTACTAGTTATCTGCTGTTTACTTATCTCTTCCATTAATGGGCATTCCCGTTGTTTATTGTTGTTGTTTTTATGTATTTATTTTTAACTTATTTACTTTTATTTTAAGTGTTACTCTTTTATCCTTTTCCCAAGTGTTCATCCTTTATGCTGTCGCATCTACAGTCTCGTCAGCATTTCTGTACCAAGTGTGGATTTGCACGTACAGCTAAATAAACTTTCGTTGAGTTTTTTTTTTTTTTTTTTGCACGCCTCTGAAAAGTTTGTGCCTCGGCAGATTTACCGAAGTTTCGTCTTCGCTATATTTTCTGCGCGATTTATATATATATATATTTCTCTCTCTCGCTGTTGATTTCTGTCTGTCTGTCTCTGTTTCTGTGTTTGTGTGTGTCTCTTTCTATTTTTCAGTCTCTCTCTCTCTCTCTCTCTCTCTCTCTCTCTCTCTCTCTCTCTCTCTCTCTCTCTCTCTCTCTCTCTCTCTCTCTCTCTCTCTCTCTCTCTCTCTCCTCTTCCTCCCTTCCTCTCACCTCCCCCATCTACCCCCTCCTTCCCCTCTTTCATTGCACTCATCTTTCCTGTTCTCTGTTTCCTCCTCCTCCCTCCCTCCTCCTCCCTCCTCCTCTCGTGCAACATACTCTTCAACTTTAATTTCTCACTCCCCCCCCCTCGGTCGGTCGGTCGGTCGGTCTCGGTGTCCAGTGTCCTCTTTCCTGTGTCCAGTGTTCTCTGTTCGCTATCCACTATCTTCTATCCGCTGTCCGGTAGATCCAATATCCAGTGTCCTCTATCCAGTATCCGGTATCCGCTGTTTGGTTTTCACTATTTACGGCTCTCTGTCCCCTATCCTCTGTCGACTATTTATGATCCACTGTTTGCTGTCCTCTGTCCGCTGGTCATTGTCCGCCGTCCACTGTCCATCAACACCGGTCGGTAGAGCCTGGGGTGTCGGGGACCTTGGGGGGCGGGGGTGGGGGGGTGGGGGTGGGGGGGGGTGGAAATACGTCTGCTCCAGTGCCGATGCCTCTGGCTTGGACTGGCCCGGACTGGACTGCGGGGTGGGAAGCGGAAGGGAAGGGAGGGGAGGGGAGGGGATGGAGGCAAGGGGAGGGAGGGAGAGGAAGGAGAGGGAAGGAAAGGGAAGGGAAGGAAAGGAGGGAAGGGGAGGAGAGGAAAGGAGGGGAGGAGAGGAGAGGAGACGAAATAGGGAAGAAAAGCAAGGAAGGGCTTCTCTCTCCCCGCCTCCCTCCTCTCGTCTCCCTCCCTCCCCACTACCTTTCTCTCTCCCCTCGCCTCCCCTCTATCTCTCATTCCTCCAGTTATATTTTTTATCAAGCTTCCTGTAAATAAACCAGAGACGACAAACTGAATAATTGCTATCCGATATTTGATCAGGCCGTCTTTGGGGAGAAATCAAAAGGAAATCCACATCAGAAGCAAATACCCTTCGCCACAGCCACACGAGGGGAGGGAGGGAAGGGAGAGGGTAAGGGGTAAAGGGGTAGGGGGATGGGGTAGGGAGGGGTGAGGTAGGGGGTAAGGGGGTATAAGGGGAAGCTGGAGACCGGGGAGTTCATAGGACGTCCAGGGGGTCCCTTTGTTTCATGTGGAGTGTCCTGTGGAGACGCCTTAGGCTGCAGCTGCAACTCCTGCTTCCCCTTCTGCCTCTCCTTCCCCTCCTTCCCCTACTCCCCCTTCGGCCCCTCCTTCCCCTCTTTCTACTTCCCAACCTATAGTCCTGCCTCCTTCCTATTCTTAACCTACGGTTTCCTACCACCGGAGGTTAGCAGGGAGAGAGGGAGGGAGGGAGAGAATGTGAGAGAGAGAGAGAATGTGGGGGGAGGGAGAGAATGTGAGGGAGGGAGAGAGAGAATGTGAGAGAGAGAGAGAGAGAATGTGTGAGAGAGAGAGAGAGAATGTGAGAGAGAGAGAGAATGTGAGAGAGAGAGAGAATGTGAGGGAGAGAGAGAAAGGGCGGGAGAGAAAGAGAGACAGAGTCAGACAGACAGAAGAGGGGTGCAGGGGAAATAAAAGAGAACCCCGCTAAGAAAGAAAGGAAGGGAGAGTGGGGAGAAAGATAGAGGAAGGAGAAAAGGGGATGAGCGAACAAACAGACGAGAGAGACGAAAGCGAAATAAAGCCAAGAGGGAAAGAAGCGGACCCAGAAGGAGAGAGAAAAGGAGAGAAGGAAAGCGAATCGCCGGACTGGACTAAGAGAGAGAGAGAGAGAAAAGAAGAGAACCTCAGTCGCGCTTTTCACACCGAGGAGCGAAGAGAGTGCCAAAGAGGAATAATGGAATACCGGCGATAAGTGTGATGAAAATGAAGCCGCCGATGAGGTAGTAGAGAGAGAGAAAGAGAAAAAAAAGAGAGAAAATGAGAAAAGAGGGTCAGAGGAGGCACAGCAGCGCGGGGGTCGCTGCTGTGTCCATCATCCCCATGCATGGACGGACGCCAGGGGACAGCGCAGCTTTATGCCGCGCGGGTAATGCACTATGCGGCGAGACGAGACGAGAGAGGAAGGGAGGGTGAAGGGAGAGAGATGGAGAATAGAGGAGGAGAGAGAGATTGAGTAGAGAGGCAAGAGATAGAGAGATAATACATAGATGGATAGACAGACATATATTTTGTTTGTGAGAGCACTGGGAGTGGCGGAGCATATAATCAGTGTGCTGAATAGTGTGAGAAATGAGGAAGAGAGGTGACATTTCTCCCCCATTTTCTCAAACTTTCTTTTGTTTCCCAACCTCATTCTGAGCCCCCAGCGGCGCCCCCCGCGGGAATAAAGCCTCAAAGGGCCGCAGACAACGTTCTTCGCGAACTTCCCTGGCCGCGTCTCCTTTGCCCGATGGCGCAGGAGGGCAGGAGTGGAGAGCGACGTCAGTGGCCGAGGGTGCGGCAGGAGGGCAGGAGTGGAGAGCGTCTTCTTTGCCCGATGGCGCAGGAGGGCAGGAGTGGAGGGCGACGTCGGTGGCCGGCGAGGTGGCGAGGGTGCGCAGAAGGGGGGGCGGGGCAGTTAGCGCGCCCGCCATGAATATTTCTTGAGGCGAGGGCGAGGAGGGGAGGAAGGAAGCCGCGGGAGGGAGCTTTGCCATTCGCGTCTGCATCGCATTCCGTCTATTAGGAAAAAAAAGAACTTGGCTATGGGAAATAATATGTATCGTTTTTTTTTAAGAGAT
>NW_020872321.1:302032-312032 GCF_003789085.1 Penaeus vannamei | reverse complement strand
AAAGGAGAAGGGCAAAGGAGAGGGATGGTAGGGTGAGGGCAAGAGGGTGGGAGAGAGCAAGGGAATGGGAGAGGGAGAGGGAAAGGGAGAGGGGGATGGCAGGGTAAGGGTAAGGGAGAGGGAGAGGGCAAAGGAAAGAGAGAAGGCAGGGTGACGACAAGGGCAGGTGAGAAGGGAGACGGCTGGGCAAGCGCAAACGAAAGGGAGAAGGCAGGGTGAGTGCAAGGGAGAGATGGATGGCAGGGTGAGGGAAAGGAAGGAAGAGGGGTGGGAGAGGGTGAGTGCAAGGGAGGGATGGATGGCAGGGTGAGGGAAAGGAAGGAAGAGGGAGAGGGAAGAGGGTGAGGCAAGGGAGGGATGGATGGAGGGTGAGGGAAAGGAAGGAAGAGGGAGAGGGAAGAGGGTGAGTGCAAGGAGGGATGGATGGCAGGGTGAGGGAAAGGAAGGAAGGGAGAGGGAAAGAGGGTGAGTGCAAGGGAGGGATGGATGGCAGGGTGAGGGAAAGGAAGGAAGAGGGAGAGGGAAGAGGGTGAGTGCAAGGGAGGGATGGATGGCAGGGTGAGGGAAAGGAAGGAAGAGGGAGAGGGAGAGGGTGAGTGCAAGGGAGGGGGGATGCAGGGTGAGGGAAGAGGGGAGTGGGCAAGGGAGGGGGGGATGGCAGGGTGAGGGAAAGGAAGGAAGAGGGAGAGGAAGAGGGTGAGTGCAAGGGAGGGATGGATGGCAGGGTGAGGGGAAAAGGAAGGAAGAGGGAGAGGGAGAGAGGTGAGTGTGCAAGGGAGGGATGGATGGCAGGGAGGTGAGGGAAAGGAAGGAAGAGGGAGGGAGAGGGAAGAGGGTGAGTGCAAGGGGGATGGATGGAGGCAGGGTGAGGGAAAGGAAGGAAGAGGGAGAGGGAAGAGGGTGAGTGCAAAGGGGAGGGATGGATGGTGAAAGGGTGAGGGAAAGGAAGGAAGAGGGAAGAGGGAGAGGGTGAGTGCAAGGGAGGGATGGATGGCNNCTTTCCTTCTCTCTTCTTTCATCCTCTGCGCTTATATCACCATTTTAATCTTTTGTCTTCTCTTTCTTTCTTTCTCTTTCTTCTCTGTCTTTTTCTTCTTCGTTTTTCGCTTTTCCTTTTTTATTGTTTTCCGTTTTTGGTAGGTTAAGTGTTCCTTTAATCGCTGTTGTATGAGGGAGAGGAGAGGGAATAGGAAGGAATAAAGGAGAGAGAGAGAGAGAGATGAGAGAATGAGAGAGGGAGGGAGGAGGGAGAGAGTGAGTGAGTTTAGAGAGAGAGAGAGAGAGGAGAATGAGAGAATGAGAGGAGGGGAGGAGGAGAGAGAGAGGGTGAGAGAGAGAGAGAGAGAGAGAGAGAGAGAGAAAAGGAGAGAGAGGAGTAGAGAGAGTGAGAGAAGAGAGAGAGAGAGAGAGAGAAGAGAGAGAGAGAGAGAGAGAGAGAGAGAGAAGAGAGAGAGAGAGAAGAAGAGAGAGAGAGAGAGGAGAGAGAGAGAGAGAGAGAGAGAGAGAGAGAGAGAGAGAGAGAGAGAGAGAGAGAGAGAGAGAGAAGAGAAGAGAGAGAGAGAGAGAGAGAGAGAAGAGAGAAGAGAGAGAGAGAGAGAGAGAGAGAGAGAGAGAGAGAGAGAGATGGAGAGAGAGAGAGTGAGAGAGAGAGAGAGAGAGAGAGAGAGAGAGAGAGAGAGAGAGAGAAGAAGAGAGAGAATAGAAGAGAGAGAGAGAGAGAGAGAGAGAGAGAGAGAGAGAGAGAGAGAGAGAGAAGAGAAGAGAGAGAAGAGAGAGAGAGAGTGAGAGAGAGAGAAGTCAGAGAGAGAGAGAGAGTCCAGGAGCCACAGAAAGTAGGAAAAGAAACAAACAAAAAACAAGAAAAAAGAGGAAGAATTCACCGAATCAGCTGATCGCGACCGGAATCAAAAACGAAAGCACCGCCATTGTTGCTCCGAATCACTCCCGCTAAAATTGTTCATACTGTTCACCACGCGCTGATAACCACTCGTCGAAGAACCTGTTCAGGAGCCACGGTGATCCGATGAACACGACTCGTATGGTGACTGCGAGTGAGGCGTTTCCAGAGGACGTAAAATTTGAGAGTTTATTGTCAACACGGTCAAGTTTCGAATCTTTTTGGTTGTGTGTTGTGAGGGCATTGAGACACAGGTGGATGTTTAGAAATAAGATTTGGTGGTGTGTGTGTGTGTGTGGTGTGTGTGTGTGTGTGCTGTGTGTGTGTGTGTGTGTGTGTGTGTGTGTGTGGTGTGTGTGTGTGTGTGTGTGTGTGTTTTATAAGTAAATGTGATTTATGAATATATCACACACACATATCGCACATGTATTGAACACACACACACACAACACACACGCCAACACAAAAATTACACACACACACCACACACACACACACACACGCAACAACAACACACACACACAACACACACACCACACAACCACACACACAACACACACACACACCACACACACACATACACTCCACACACGACAACCACCAGGATATTCACAAACATAACCCGCTGTTATCTCTCCGTGAAATTCCCTGCTGTATACTTTCTTCCCATTTTCCGTAATTCCTCCTCCTCCTCCTCCCCTTCCTTCCTTCCGCTCCCTGCCTCTCCTCGCCATTCCCTCCCACCTCCTCCTCCTCCCATTCCCTCCTCCTCCTCCTCCTGCGCATTCCTCCCCTACTCCTCGCCTGCCTCCTCAGCCTCCCCCTACTACTCCTTCCTCCTCTCCCCTCCTTCCTCCCTCCTTCTCCTCCTCCTCTCCTCCCTTCCTCCTCCCACTCCTCCTGTCCTCCCCTCGCCGCGCCTTCCTTGCCTCACCCTTCTCTCCTGCACTCCTACACTGCGGCATGTCCCATCTCCTCGCTCCGTTCTGCTCCCCTCTCCCCCTAACCTCCTGCTCCTCCTCCTCGCTCCCCCCTTTCCCTCCTGCCCTCCTCCCTCCCTCCCCTTCCCCTTCCCTCCTCGCTCCAACCCATCTCCTCCTCCTCTCCTCTTCCTCCCCCCCCCCACCCCACCTTTCCCTCCCTACCTCTCCCTCTCCTCCCCTCCTCCCCTCCCCTCCCACCTCCCCTCCTCCTCCTCCTCCTCCCTCGACTCGACAAACCCAAGCAGCAAATCCAGCGCCCAAAGCGTCACGAGAAACAAACGTATATTTTAGCTTAAGAGACAAAAACTTTTTTTTTTTTTTTTTTTTTTTTTTTGAAGCAGTTTTATCGAGACGTATCGACAGTCTTGGGAACTTGGGGCGTGAAATATATATATATACCGTTTTTTGGCGCCGCGAAAATGAAAGATGTATGTCTCAGACTTGTGAGCGTGAGAGTACCGTGTGCGTGGGTCCAGCATGTGCACATACATTGCAGTGTTGTTGACCATCAATTAATACTGTGCCGCATGTTTATTTGCGTGTGGTTTTAGGTGTATGTGAGTTTATTTACGTGTGTTGTTATTATTATTGTTATTATAATCATTATTTTTATTACCATTATCATTATTATAATCATTATTTTTATTACCATTATCATTATTATTATCATTGTTATAGTAGTAGTAGTGACAATGATAATAATGATAGTAAAGAAAATAACGAAAATAAGAATAATAATGACAATGAAAATAATGATGATAACAATAATGATAATAATAAAACACTAAGGATGATAACAAGAGAGATAATAACAAAGATTATAATAATAATGATATCAGTAAAAATAATAATGCAAATAATAGTAATGATAATAAGAATAATTTTAACAATAATAATGATGGATAAGGATAAGCAGGATACTTGTGATAACAATAATAGTAATAATAATATCAAAATGATAATGATGACAGTGATAATGATCATAATAATAATAATAACCGATAAGAATAGCAATGAGAATAACTATGATAATGATAATTATCATTGTTGTTGTTGTTGTTGTTATTTTATTACTTTTATAATTAACATTATCATCACCATCATTATTCTTATGATCATTATACACTTCATTATGGTCAAAATAACTAATATTACAGTAATAGTAACAATAGCAATAATGATAAAAATGATAATAACAATGACAAAGATAACAATCATGATAACAACAACAGCAATAATAGTAATAATGGTGATGATAATAATAATAGTAATAATGATAACAATAGATAATGATAATGATAATAATGATGATATCAACAACGAAAACAAAAGTAAGAGTAATAATAATAACAGTAATAATAATTATAATAGTAGGAGCAGTAGTAATAGTAACAAAAGAATATTGATAATAATAACAATGATAATGATAACAAATAATTATAACAGTGATGATTATGATAACAATAATAATAGCAATGCTATTAATAATAATAATAAAAATAATGATAAATAGTAATAGTAATCACAAAAATGATAATAATGATAACAATGATAATAACAATGATAATGATAGTGATAATAATAATAGATAAATGAATAAGCAAATGATAATAATAATGATAATAATAACAATGATAATAACAATAACAATAGAAATGAAAATAGTAATAATGATAATGATGATAATGGTGATGATGAAATGTAATGACAATGATAACGATAATGATGATGAAACAGTAAGAGTAATGATAAGGCAGATGCTAAATAATGGTGATGAATAAAAATAGATAACAAATTATGATAAGAACAGACAGAAACAACAAGATTAATGATGATCATTATAATAGTAATGATAGTGGTAATGATGCTCATCAAATGATAATGATGATAAACGGAATGCTGATAATGATAAAGATAACAGTGATTATACAACAAAAATGATGATAATGATAACAACAATAATAATAATAATAAAGACAATGATAATAGAAATAATGATAACAACAAAATATAATAATACTGATAACAAAGATAATATGAACAGTAATATTGATAGTAATGAGATTGATAGGAACAACAACAATAATATTAATCATGGCAATAACAACAATAGCAACAATAATAATAATTATGATAATAATATAATGATATAATAATCATAATAATAATAAAAAATGATAATAGAATCAATAATAACAGTAAAAAAAAATCATGATAATCATAACGCTAGTAGTGATAATATAAGTAAAAGAATAATGATGATGGTGATAATGATGAGAGCAATAGTAAAAGGAATAATAACAATAATAATGAAAAATAATGATAATGATAATAATGATAATAATAATATGAAAACATAATAATGAAAATAATAACTATACACTATATATATATATATATATATATATTATATATTATATATATATATATATATATATACATATATACACACACACACACACACACACACACACACACACACACACACACACACACATATATATATAATATATATATATATATATATATATATATATATATATATATATATATATATATATATATATATATATATATATATATATATATATATATATATATATATATATATATATATATATATATATATATATATATATATATATATATATATATATATATATATATATATATATATATATATATATAATATAAATAGAAAAAATACTTTTTTCTTTCTCTCTCAACAGAAGAAATAATGATAATGGCAAAATCTTCAAGTAACTAATAAGGAAAACGCAAGACAAGACAGCTTACTCCTGATTAAATTCCTTTTATCATTTTCTTACGAATTTTCCCTCGTTTTCGCTAACTTTTTTTTTTTTTTGCGTAGCGTAACTCCGAACTTCGTAAGACTTGTTGAGCAAAAGTTTGAACAGTTAGCATTTTCGACCTTCGGGCTCGCACGATCGGGGGGATAAAAGTGCTATATTGATGACAGCCATATTAAGGTTTTAGGAAAAACGTCCTTATGCGCACAAGTGCATAGGGACCAATACATAAGCAGACAGATAATATATACATATACACATATATACGCACTAATGTAATTATATCTATATATACGTACTTTGATATATTCGAATAGATAGATAGGTAGATAGATGGGTGGATTAATAGATAGATGGATGGATGGATGGATAAATAAATAAAGTTGGATAGAAAGACAAATAAACAAATAAAGATAGATAGAAAGACAAATAAACAAATAAAGATAGATAGAAAGACAAATAAACAAATAAAGATAGATAGAAAGACAAATAAACATTTAAAGATAGACAGAAAGACAAATAAACAAATGCATACATATATGCGTACATGTATGTGCTGTACATATGTGTGAATATGTGTTTATGTACATGTACATCGAGAGAGAGAGAGAGAAAGGGATCTATGTGTGTGTGCGCATCTGTGTACATGTACGTACAACACATGCCTCCAATTCAGGTATGTGTATACATACATACACTTACATAACGCGTAGCAATCATCATAACAAGAAACACTTACCTTTCAAGTACAAAAAAAAAAAATAAATAAATAAAAATAAACCGAATTAACACGACTTTTTCAATATTCTTTTTATCTCTTTGATCCTAAATTGATCTAAAAAAAAAAAAAAAAAAAAAAAAAAAAAAAAAACTTTCACCCTTATGAGCACGAAGGCGGATGACGGAGATACAACTCCTCTTAACCGACTGTTCGGCCATCGGATCATAGCGGACACGATCCCGGCCGAAGCGGAGACCTTACTGGTGTCTTCACCTCTATCTTTTTTATTTAAATTTCTTTTCATGGTATTTTATTTAAATCTTCATGTATTTTATTTAAATTTCTATCTTCATGTATTTTTATTTATTTCTATCTTGTATTTTATTTAAATTTCTATCTTCAATTTCATTTTAATTTCTATCTCATGTATTTCCATTTCTATCTTCATGTATTTCTATCTTCATGTATTTTATTTTTTTCTATCTTCATGTATTTTATTATTTCTATCTTCATGTATTTATTTATTTCTATCTTCAATTTCTATCATGTATTTATTTAAATTTCTATCATGTATTTCGTTTTTATTAAATTTCTATCTTTCTGTGTAATGTATTTTATTTCTATCTTCATGTATTTTATTTAATTATCTTCATGTAATTTTATCTATCTTCATGTATTTTGTCTTCTATCTTCATGTATTTTATTTAAATTTCTATCATGTATTTTATTTAAATTTCTATCTTCATCTATTTTATTTAAATTTCTATCTTCATGTATTTTATTTAAATTTCTATCTTCAATTATTTTATTTAATTTCTATCTTCATGTATTTTATTTAAATTTCTATCATGTATTTTATTTAAATTTCTATCTTCATGTATTTTATTTAAATTTCTATCTTCAGGTATTTTATTTAAATTTCTATCTTCATGTATTTTATTCAAATTTCTATCTTCATGTATTTTTATTTAAATTTCTATCTTCATGTATTTTATTTAAATTTCTATCTTCATGTATTTTATTTAAATTTCTACTGTATTTATTTAAATTTCTATCTTCATGTATTTTATTTAAATTTCTTATCTTCATGTTCTATTTCGTATTTTATCTAAATTTCTATCTTCATGTTATTGTATTTTATTTCAAAATCTTGTATTTTATTTACTTCTATCTTCATGTATTTTATTTAAATTTCTATCTTCGTAATGTATTTTATTTTAAATTTCTTATCTTCATGTATTTTATCTTAAATTTCTATCTTCATGTTTTTATTAAATTTCTTCATTTTTTATTTAAATTTCTATCTTCATGTATTTTATTTAAATTTCTATCTTCATGTATTTATTTCAATTTCATCCTTCATGTATTTTATTTAAATTTCTATTCATGTATTTATTTAAATTCTATCTTCATGTATTTTATTTAAATTCTATCATCTTCATGTTTATTTAAATTTCTAACATGTATTTTAATTTATTTCTATCTTCATGTATTTATTCATTTCTATCTTCTTATTTTATTCAAATTTCTATTTCATGTATTTTATTTAAATTTCTATCTTCATGTATTTTTTAAATTTCTATATTTTATTTTTCTATCTTCATGTATTTTATTCAAATTTCTATCTTCATGTATTTTATTTAAATTTCTATCTTCTTGTATTTTATTTAAATTTCTATCTTCATGTATTTTATTTAAATTTCTATCTTCATGTATTTTTATTTAATTTCTATCTTCTTTGTATTTTATTTAAAATTTCCTATCTTCATGTATTTTATTCAAATTTCTATCTTCATTAATTTTATTTAAATTTCTATCTTCATGTATTTTATTTAAATTTCTATCTTCATGTATTTTATTTAAATTTCTATCTTCATGTATTTTATTTAATTTCTATCTTCATGTATTTTATCTAAATTTCTATCTTCATGTATTTTATTTTAATTTCTGTCTTCATGTATTTTATTTAAATTTCTGTCTTCATGTATTTTATTTAAATTTCTATCTTATGTTTTTATTAAATTTCTATCTCATGTATTTTATTTAAATTTCTATCCTATCTTCATGTATTTTATTTAAAATTTCTATCTTCATGTATTTATTTAAAATTTTATCTTCATATTTTATTCAAATTTCTATCTTCATGTATTTTTATATTTAAATTTCTATCTTCATGTATTTTTTTAATTTCTATCTTCATGTATTTTATTAAATTTCTATCTTCATGTATTTTTTTAAATTTCTATCTTCAATGTATTTTATGTATTTTATTTTAATTTCTATCTTCATGTATTTTTATTTAAAATTTCTATCTTCATGTTTTTATTTAAATTTCTATTTCATGTATTTTATTTAAGTTTCTATCTTCATATTTCTATCATGTATTTTTATTGATTTCTATCTCATGTTTTTTCTATCTTCATGTATTTTATTTAAAATTTCTATCTTCATGTATTTTATTAAATTTCTTCATGTAACATTATCTATCTTGTATTTTATTTAAATTTCTATGTATTTTATTTAAATTTCTATCTTCATTATTTTATCTAAATTTCTATCTTCATGTATTTTATTTAATTTCTACCTTCATGTATTTAATTTAAATTTCATGTATTTTATTCAAATTTCTGTATTTTATTCAATTTTATTCTTTTCTATGTATTTTATTCAAATTTCTATCTTCATGTATTTTATTCAAATTAAATTTCTACCTTCATGTATTTTATTTAAATTTCTATCTTCATGTATTTTATTTAAATTTCTATCTTCATGTATTTTATTTAAATTTCTATCTTCATGTATTTTATTTATTCTATTTCAATGATTTCTAAATTTCTATCTTCATGTATTTTATTTTAAATTTCTTATGTATTTATTTAAGTTTCTATCTTCATGTATTTTATTTAAATTTCTATCTTCATGTATTTTATTCAAATTTCTATCTTCATGTATTTTATTAAAATTTCCATCTTCATGTATTTTATTTAAATTTCTATCGTCATGTATTTTATTTAAATTTCTATCTTCATGTATTTTATTTAAATTTCTATCTTCATGTATTTTATTTAAATTTCTATCTTCATGTATTTTATTTATTTATATCTCTATCTTCGTGTATTTTATTTATTTATTTTATTTTATTTAAAGTGTTATATTACATTCTAGATTAAAGTTGGTCGGTATATGTATATATGCAAATAGATAGATAGATAAATAGATAATTCGATAATAAAATCGGCATTTGTGAATATCAAATAATGAAGAGGTTTTCGTTAGCTAAGTAAATTACAATGGACAGACAGGAAAATCACATCGAATCTTCAGCTTCTTAAACATATCATGTGTATGTATATGTGTATATATATTACAGCTATAATATATATATATATACATATATATATATTATATATATATATATATATATATATATATTATATATATAATAATATATATATATATTATATATATATATATATGTATAATGTATGATATATATTATATTATATAATATATATATATATATATATAATATATTAATATATTATAATATATAATATATATATATAAATATATATATATATATATACAC
>NW_020872321.1:280538-288038 GCF_003789085.1 Penaeus vannamei | reverse complement strand
TAATAATAATAATAATAGTAATAATAATATATAATAAATAAGGATAATAATAATAATAATAATAATAATGACATGAGTAATAATGAATAAAATGAATAATGATAATGAATAATGAAACAACAAACACACAACAATAGTAATAATAATTGATAATAAATAATATAAATAATAATATAATAATAATAATGAAATAATAAAATAATAATAATAATAATAATTATGATAATAATAATAATAACATAATAATCAATAATAAGATGAACATACAACAGTGATTAATAATTAATGATAATTTAAAATAATATTAATAATCAACAATATAATGATAATGATATTAGTAGTAATAGAAGTGGAATTAGTATTAGTATTTGGTAATATCATTGTTATTATGTTTTATTATCATCAATGCATTGTTACATTTTTATTATCGTTGTTATCATTATTATCATCTTAATCATTCTCATCAGTATCATCATCATTAACGTTATCATTATTAGTAGTAATATCATTAACATTATTATTACTAGTATTGATGCTACTGTCTTTGTTTATTGAAATTGCTGTTATACTTCTATTATTGTTATTATCATCTTCGTCACCATCAACATTGTATTATTGTTACAGTGTTAATACTCATATAATCTTTATTATTATCATCATTATAACTCTCTCTACTCCATACCGAAAGCTCTTGTACAATTATCGTTATAATCATTATCACAATAATTATCACCATCATTATCAGCCTCATCTTTCTTCACCATCAGTTCGCCAACCCTTCACGATTCACGGTGATCTTCGTGGCACTGTTCAGCCATCATCATCACTATCTTTGGCAAACGTGTTATTGATTTTCACTCCAACGGATCCAAGAACACAGAGTAACGCGCGGTTAGGCAACAATCCTTCTCACTTTTGTGGATACGCTCTAGACTGTCTTGTAATAATAAACTGAAGCAGACTTATGTGCGGGATATATTTTTGTCAAGTGAGATAATGTGTTTGTTTGTTTGTTTGTTTTCTTTGTTGTTTACTCGCTTAGTTTCTTTGTGTTTTTTTCTGAAGGGGAGAGAGAGAGAGAGAGAGAGAGAGAGAGAGAGAGAGAGAGAGAGAGAGAGAGAGAGAGAGAGAGAGAGAGAGAGAGAGAGAGAGAGAGAGGAGAGAGAGAGAGAGAGAGAGAGAGAGAGAGAGAGAGAGAAGGGAGGGAGGGAGAGGGAGAGAAAGAGACGAAACAGAGAGAGAAAAGAAGAAAGAAACAGAGAGTAAGAAGAGGAAGTGGGGGATAAAGGGGGAAAGCGAAAAAAAAAACAGAGAGAGAAGGGGAGAAAGAATGCAAAAAAACGATAAGAAAGAGGGAATAGCAGACCATGAAAGGGAAGAAGTCAAAGAGAGAAGACAGAGGAGGAAAGAGGAGAGACGAGTAAGAAGGACACAGACAGAGAGATGAGAGAGGAGGGGAGGGAGGAGAGAGGAGAGAGAACGGAAGAGAGCCGGGGAGGAGAGGCATAGAGAGCGGAGAGCGGAGATTAGATGAGATAGATGAGATGAGGATAGATAGATTAGATATATGATAGATAGATAGAGTATGAACGAAGGCAGCCGATGGAGAGAAGAGAGAGAAGAGAGAGAGAGAGGAAAGGGAAGAGGAGAGAGGAAAGAGAAAAGGAGAACGAGGAGAGAGGAGAGATAGAGAGTAGCGCGGATCAGTAGAGGAGGGAGAGAGCGGGGGAGGAGAGAGTAAGATGACAGGAGGAGAGGAGGAGAGAGAGAGAGAGAGAGAGAGAGAGAGAAGAGAGAGACGAAGAGAGAGAGAGAGGAGAGAGAGAGAAGGGAGGGAGGCAAGAGGGAGAGAAAGAACGAAAGTCCAGGTTATATAAACAGCAGAATAGAAAGGAGAAGAAACAAAGAGTAAGAAAGGTAAATGGGGGATAAAGGGCACAAGCGAAAAAAAAAACACGAGAAGAGGAAGGGGAGAAAGAAATGAAAAAAAGAAAGAAAAGAAAATGGGAAAACAGACAGAGAAGGTAAGAAAGAGAGAGAGAGAGAGAGAACCAGAAGAGAGAGAGAGAGAGAGAGAGAGAGAGAGAAGAGAGAGGAGAGAGAGAAGAGAGAAGAGAGAGAGAGGGAGAGGAGCAGAGAAGAAATAGACAGGCGAGAGAGGCAGAAGAGCGAGAGAGCGACGAAGCGAGAGATAGATAGATAGATAGATAGATAATAGATAGATAGATAGATAGATTATACGAGAGAGAGAGCAGAGAGAGAGAGAGAGAGAGAAGAGAGAGAGAGAAAGAGAGAGAGAAAGAGAACGAGGAGAGAGAGAGAGAGAGAGAGACGTAGAGTAAGACGAGAGAGAGAGAGAGAGAGAGAGAGAGAGAGAGAGAGAGAGAGAGAGAGAGAGAGAGAGAGATAAAGAGAGAGAGAGAGAGAGAAAGAGAAGAGAAAGAGAACGAGAGAGAGAGAGAGAGAGAGAGACGTAGAGAGATGCGAAGGAGCGAGAGAGAGAGAGAGAGAGAGAGGACGCTCCCCCAAAAATGTCCAGCGATGATGCATGGTCCAAGTATTTCTGGCCGGGAAGGCTATGACGGAGTGTCTTGAAGCGTCCTCTTGCGAAGGAGAAGGAAGGGAGAAGGAAGATGCCAGATAAGGAGATGCTGCAGAGACTCTGAATCGAGATATTGGATGGATTCTCTCTCTCTCTCTCTCTCTCTCTCTCTCACTCTCTCTCTCTCTCTCTCTCTCTCCTCTCTCTCTCTCTCCTTCTCTCTCTCTCTCGCTCTGTCTCTCTGTCTCCTCTCTCTCTCTGCTCTTCTCTCTCTCACTGTCTTGCCGTTTTGTGTGTCTCTGCCGTGCTCATTGTTTCGTGCTGTCTATCTGTTCTCTCTCTCCTCTGCTCTCTTCTCTCTCTATGCTCTTCATCTCTCTCTCGACTCTTCTCCCCTCTCCGTCTCTCCTCCGTATCTCTCTCTCTCTTGGGCTCTCTCTCTCTCTCTCCCCTCTCTCTCTCTCTCTCTCTCTTGCTTATCTCGTCTGGCTCTCGTTCTCGCTCTTTCCATTTTATTGCCATCTGCCTGTCTGTCTACCTATCAATTTTTCCTTCTATCTCTATCTCCTTTCGTCTTCTTTCTCTTTCCTCTTCCTCGCCTTATTTCTCAAATTCATAGTCCTTCTATCGTGCCTCTTCTCCCTTTCGCTTTCGCTCTCTTTCAAAATTTCCTCTTCCTCGCTTATTTTTTTCTTTTACGTTACTTGTTTTCTTATTTGGAGGGGAGAGAGGGAGAAGATAGATAGAAAGGTAGATAGAGAGAGAGAGAGAGAGAGAGAGAGAGAGAGAGAGAGAGAGAGAGAGAGAGAGAGAGAGAGAGAGAGAGAGATAGAAGAGAGAGGACAGACACACAGACAGACAGACAAGACGAGAGATTATTGAGACAGAAAGATAGATAGTTAGATATAGAGAGATGTTAATAAGTTGGAGGAACAAACACCAATATATCAATTAGATTTTCTTATGAATGAGTCAAATGGCAAAGAAATATTTAGGAAAGAAAAGTAAATTACGATGATTGGAATAAAAACTTAGAAAGAAAGTCAATCAATGATGTTAGAATAAAAAAAACTCAACTCACCACACCACAGAAATAACAGAATATAAAACTAGATATGAATAGCTGTTTAATTAAAAAGCCTCTAAGCATTTTTTTTCCACAAATCAAATGTCATTAGAAGGAATAAAATTATATGATAAACTTGGAAATGGAGAGAGAGAGAAAGAGGGAGACAGACAAACGAGAGAGTGAGAAAGACAGACAGACAGAGAGAGAGAGAGAGAGAGAGAGAGAGAGAAAGAAGAGAGAGAGAGAGAGAGAGAGAGAGAGAGAGAGAGAGAGAGAGAGAGAGACGTACAAAGGTGGGAGATATAATAGATCAAAAGCATATTCCACAAGATATCAATAGAAATATCTAAATTCTCATCTTTGTGAAAATGTTGATATCTTACACGAATCCGTTGTGTATTTCAAGTGGAATTATGTCTAAAAAACAGAAAATACAGGTTGGATACCGTTCTTATTATGAAATTAATTGTTTATTCATATCCTGTAGTAGTGAAGTTAAATTATACGTTATGCATCTTTTTAAAGTATTAGTTAATTTGTAAATCTCTTCTTATTTAGTTAACTGTACTGAACTTCATCAGCTGCTTTCATTGCTCCACCTACGTTAGTACTTCAGTGCTAGGAGAAAGAACAACGAACTATCTCATTAGTGAACTACAATGTGCATCATAATTTACTGTCCTCCAAGTAGTCAAACAGCTGAAAACATCGGCCTCCGTGATGTTTACAGACCTGCAGCTTGTAAGATACTAACACCGCAGGTTCCGCCGCGGTACTCTATGGGCGGGCCTCCTCCCTGGCTCCGCCTCTCGCCCGTCATAGGCTCCACCCCCAACCATGACGTCACAGACCCTTAGCTCCTCCTCAAAACAACGTCATAACTCCCCAAGCCCCGCCCACCACTTGTGACGTCATAACAACGGATATTCAAAGCACGTGGTCAGTCTTAAAGCGTGCATACGGAGTAGTGTATAACTCGGCCATAATCCCGGCCGTTCGGCGTACAAATGACCGTTCTTGGATGATGCAGTCGCTTCGGCTACGCGAATCCGACCGGACGGGTTCGCCAAAACATGTGATTAATATGGCGAATTTTTGAGGCGCTCAGAGCCAGGGAGAGGGTGTTTTTATCACTCACAATGTAGCGTAACAACTATGAGATTTTTATCGCTTCTCAATTCCGATTTAATTCCAGTACCAGAGGATGAATGATCTGTTAGATGGTTCGTGCAGACGAGTTGAATTTTCACGAGGGCGGGAGAGCAGACGGCGGGTGTCAGGAGAGCTCACCGTGGACAACCTATGCCATCTTGCGGCCGCCGGGCGAACTAGGCGCCATCGGGTCCTCTCCCCCTTCATCCCCCCCCCTATGGAATCTGTCTGAGCATTTGGTGGGAAAGAAAAGGAGGAATTGATTCATTTGCTGACATTCCGGTTAATGATTTCATCAGCATTCACTGCCATTCAGGGTTTGGCACTCCCGCAAATATAGTACATATAAATATATAATTTATATATATATATATATATATATATATCTATATGCGTGGTGTGTGTGTGTGTGTGTGTGTGTGTGTGTGTGTGTGTGTGTGGTGTGGTGTGTTCTGTGTGTGTGTGTTACATATCTGGTTGCATAAATAGATGATGAACATACTACATTAGATATCATAGCATTGTTTATAGATATGGTACATATATATGAAATGACGTAATGAGTACGTACGATTACGTATGTGAAAATTAGTATGTACATCCACATATCACACACACACCCACCACAGCACCAGTATAACTATATAGTAATATAGTATATATAGATATACTATAGTATATATATGTACTACATATATAAATCGGTATGTCAGTAGCCTACATATATATAACATTAGTATAGTATACTACATATATATATGTTAATAGTATATGGGTATAGTATAGTATGTAAATATATATGCATACTATACATGATACTATACATATTATAGCATATAGCATAGTATGATATATATATATAGTATATATAAATATAATATATATTTGTGTTGTGTGTTGTGTGTGTGTGTGTGTGTGGGGTGTGTGTGTGTGTGTAGTGTGTGTATGTATAGTATACATACTATAGAATACATACATTATATGTTATCACAGCACACAACACACTCACACACACCACACATATAGAATAATTTACATCGGTGTTGTGTGCATGATCGTATATATATATAGTATAATATATATATAAAAATATATATAATATTATAGGTGTTATAATATATTATAGCATGCATATATAGCATAGTATACTATTAGCATAGTAGATAGATATGTATACTATATATTATATTATAGTATATTATATTAAGTTTATATATATGATATATAATATACTTCGTATAGTAAATATAATTATAGTATAATATATATATATATACAGTTATATGCACACAACACACACATAATTTACATATTTGTGTGTGCTTATTTATATATATATATTATTAGTATAATAATATATATTATTATATTATATAATTGTGTGTGTGTGTGTGTGTGTGTGTTGTGTGTGTTGGTGTGTGGTTGTGTGTGTGTGTGGTGTGTGTGTGTGTGTGTGTGTGTGTTGTATGTATACTATAATTATGCATATTGTATATTACAGTTATTATATATATATTATATATATATTTATATATAGTGATATATTAGTATGAAGTAGCATATATGTTGTGTGTGTGTGTGTGTTTGTCGTGTGTTGTGTGTGTGTGTGTAGATATAATATATATATACTAATATAATATATATATTATATATTAAATTTTATTATTTTTTATTATTATTTATTATATTATTAATATTTATTTAATATACTATGTTTTTATTTTTTTTTTACCTATGAATTTATATCTAGTATTTTGTTATTGTGTTGTGTGTTTTGTGTGTGTGGTGGTGTGTGTGTGTGTGTGTGTGTTGTCTCATATATATTATATAATATTTATTATACTTGATTATTATAAGTAGTATATAAGTATATTATATATTATATTATATATTATTTATTAGTATATCATAATTATTATATTTATGAAAATTATTATATTTATATTTTTCTTTTGTATAAGTTCGCTTATTTTATTATTTTTTTACTGTTATTTTTATAATTTTTTATGATCCTATTATTTATTGTATTTATATATTCATTACTATATACACATATATATATTTATATATATATTGTATCATGTATATGTAGTATATATATGTATAGTTGTATTTATGTATATAAATGTAATATAAGTATTTATTGTATATATATATCATATAGGCGGGTATAGGGGGGGTATTACTATACGTGGTAATGATATATACTTATATATATAGATATATATGTAGTATATATAGTTGTTATTAGTAACTATAGTACTACCAGTCAATATTACAGATTTTATTATATTATTAGTTTATTTTTTTTTTACAATATATACACAACACACCACACACACACACACACACACACACACACACATCCACACACACACACCACCACACAAACCACAACACACGATATATATATATTATTATATATCGTACTAGTATATAGTATAGCGTATATTATTATATATATAATATATATAGGTAGCACACCACACCATACACACAACACGACACGGACATATATAGAAGATATGTAGTATAATAGTATATTAGTGGTGATAGATAGTAGGTATATAGTATTAGTAATGTGATGTAGTATAATGAGCGGTTTAGTATATGATATACCGGCAGTAGAGCTAAGCCAGAGTGGTGTTTGTATTTAGTTAAGTATGGTGAGTTGATGGCATTTTTTTATTATTAGTGACGTCAAGCAGGTCCGACTTATGTTGGGGGTCAGAGTAAA
>NW_020872321.1:260518-263018 GCF_003789085.1 Penaeus vannamei | reverse complement strand
ATATATATATATATATATATATATATATATATATATATATATATATATATATATATATATATATGTATATATATATATATATATATATATATATATATATATATATATATATATATATATATATATATATATATATATATATATATATATATATATATATATATATATATATATATATACTTCAGAATTGCAGTAAGCAAAAAATATACGTAAATGTTCAATGCTCTACGATAATCTTCATAACTCAATCCATGATTTTAACGTATTTCGTAAATATGTATTCCAATTTCGTATTCTTTTCCTTAATTTACAATTTTCCAATGAGCATTAACTCATTATTACATGCCCCAAGATATCATACATAACCTATGTTTATACAATACCAAAATTCACTTCTGAATATTGTCTTTGTACTTGTCTAAGTCGTCAATGCAATGGTAATGCTCAATAACATAACCTGCCCATAAGGGATTCACGTGTACGTTTCTCTCGCTGCCTATGTTCGTGTAGCTTTTAGTTCCTCTCTTTCATATTTCCGGTCGTTTATTTCGCTTTAAGGTCTTATTAATGCCCATTTTTCTCTGAGTCGGAATGTAAAGTTGTGCGGAAAATATTAGCAACGGGAGAGAAGCGTAAAATTGGAGAGGAGTTTTTAATAGCGAGTTTGCTCCGCACCACAGGCGAGTGCGGAGGGGGGGGGGTATGTTTATTTCTTTGTGTATGTGTGCGAGTGTATGTGTATGTTTTGTATGTGAGTTTGTTTGTGTATATGGGTGTTTTGTTGTTTGTTGTTGTTGTGTGCATGCGTGCTGCGTGTGTGTATGTGTTTGTTTGTTTGTTGTTGTGTGTATGTGTGTGTTTGTGTGGGGTCTTGCCTGCGCGCGTGTGTGTGTAACAAATAGTCGGTCACAACCTTGTCCAAGCAAAGTAAGTGAAGTCTAACACTGTGTTGGAATACATGGTATACAGAACGTTTATATTTTGATTGAAGAGGACTCTCTACCCCTAGTCTGTTATTACTGACTGCTGTTAGTCTCGTCGGCGCGACATTGATTTATGTACGTATATGTTAAGTAGTTTGCCAAATCCTCTTCAGACTCGGGGGTATTTTTCACTGAAAACATTTGAAAATATTCAGAACATTAAAATCACATTAACGTAAACAAGAAAAGAATTTGATCTGCTACCTGGGAGCGACTGAGATGCCGGTTCGTTGATTCTGTAAGAGGTTATGTAGTCACGTGATTTCAGTTTATGTTTTTGCATATTATTTTAGTTCACGAAAGTCTTTAGTGATAATAAATGAAGAACTACTGTTAGTATAAAAGAAATGTAAAAGTATCGAAAAAGAAAACGAGTAGAGAGAGAAAAAAATAAATATATGTGTTTGTGTGTGTGTGTTTTGTGTTGTATGTGTGTCTTTGTTTATATATGTATATATATTATATATATATATATATATATATATATATATATATATATATATATATATATATATATATATATATATATATATATATATATATATATATATATATATATATATATATATATATATATATATATATATATATATATATATATATATATATGTGTGTGTGTGTGTGTGTGTTATATATATTAATCTTAGACATGAAATCACTTAATCTCCTTAAATAAATATCACAGCAGGGCGAGCTGTAGCAGGAACATAAGTGAAAGCATAACAAAAGAAACCGTTTTTACAGAACTGTAACAAATCTGAATATAAGAACACAACCGGGAGACGGAATTGGAAGAAATCTATTTAATATGTTTATATCAAAACAATCTAATTATTCGCTCGTGCAGAAATGGGCGCCGACATGAAAACATTAAATCCAAACGTATACTAATATATTTTAACCGAATTCGTGCAGCTTTGAGGAAGTGGCGATATATTATCATATTAGCATTCATCTTTTTTTTTTCTTTCTTTCTTTTTTTCTTTTTACCGTGGTAGAACAAATTTTATGCGCCACCGTGTTCAGAATGTTGACATATTATTTTCAAATGTCATTTCGTAACTAAATGTTTTATAAAACTTGTACATCCATTTAGTTATGTTTTAGTATCCATTTTTAGTATCAGTTTATCAGTCTATCAATCTATCAGTTTATCAATCTATCAGTTTCAGTCTATCAGTCTATCTATCTTTCTATCTATCTATCTACTTATCCATATATAAAAAATCAACAACTGCATCAAGGCCAGCGCATGTGAAAAGCCTTCATTTAGACTGCATCAAAGCCGCTCTTAAATGTCGGTAAGTAGTTGGGAGTCAATCGCCTCTGTAATTCCATCCAGTATTTATTACATGCATTCTTGACGCTAATGCTCAGTTTAACTTCGAAATTGCGACGATAAATACGTTTTCTGCAAGTGAGCAATGCTATAGGGGAGGGGGAGGGGAATATGGAGAGGGGAAGGGGAGGGGAAGGGGATAATGAGGGGGGGAAGGGAAGGGGAAGGGAGTATGGAG
>NW_020872321.1:240518-250518 GCF_003789085.1 Penaeus vannamei | reverse complement strand
TTATATAACGGGATTAATTAATATAGGAAGAGAGGAATAGGGACGATGAGAAAAAAATGAATTGCATATAGTATAAAACGTTGCACGGATAGGCAAGTGTGTGTGGATACATGAACGCTATATGAATTTAGAAATATACAAAGAATATTAGCGTAAGATTGATTAATAAAGGAGAATACATTTAATGGTCAATCAATATATATATATATATATATATATATATATATATATATATATATATATATATATATATATATATATATATATGTAGATCGTTTATGCAGATAAGAAAAACAATACGTAAATAAAATATAAATATATGTATGTGTGTGTATGAAATAAAAAAGAAGATATATAATGTATATCAATAAATGTATATAGAAAACTGTACAAATGATTCTATGATTGTATAAGATTATACACATCATATATCATATGAAAGATTATAAAACTTATTGACATACGAATAATAGATGCAGACAGGTACGCGCGCCACATAACCGCAGAGGATATCGAAAGGAAACGAAAATGTATGAAGTATATTGCAAAACAAAAGAGTGAAGTGTCCTATTATCTAAGGGGCGTCTCATTAACTTCTAATCGATTCCGTGGTGGCTATGAATAGAATGAGGGAGGGAGGGAGGGAGGGAGATAGAGAGAGATGGCGGGAGGGAGGGAGAAAGAGATAGATAATGGACGAAGGAGAGCGAGAAAGAAAGAAAGGGAGAGGGGGGGGGGGTAGAGAGAGAGAGAGAAACGGGGGATAAAGCGCGGGAGGGAGAAAGAGAGAAGATAAAGGGCGAAGAAGAGTGAGAAAGAGAGAGATAAAGGGCGAAGAAGAGTGAGAAAGAGAGAGAGAGAGAGGGAGGAAGGAGAAAGAGAGTGATAATAGGTAAAGGAGAGGGAGAGAGAGAGACGGGGGGGGGGGGGGGGATAAAAGGTGAAAGAAAGAATATGAGAAGAATTTTGATGAAAAAGGGCCTAGGAGATGGGAAGGAGAAGGAAAAAGAGGAGGGAGGTGCAGGGACAGAGAAGAAGAAGAAGAAGAAGAGAGAGAGAGAGAGAGAGAGAGAGAGAGAGAGAGAGAGAGAGAGAGAGAGAGAGAGAGAGAGAGAGAGAGAGAGAGAGAGAGAGAGAGAGAGAGAGAGAGAGAGAGAGAAGAGAAGAGAGGAGAGAGAGAGAGAGAAGAGAGAGAGAGAAGATAGATAGAATAGATAGAGAGAGAGAGAGAGAGAGAGAGAGAGAGAGAGAGAGAGAGAGAGAGAGAGAGAGAGAGAGAGAGAAGAGAGAAAGAGAGAGAGAGAGAAGAGACGTTGATAGAATGAGAGAGAGAGAGAGACGGGACTAGAATGATTGAGAGAGAAACGGAAATGGAAATACGAGAAAGAGGAAGATAGATCGATATATAGATAGAAAGCAAAAAAAAAAAAAAATGAAGAGAGAAAGGTTCAAGAAATAATAAACAGTAACAAGAATAGCAAAAAAAAAGAAAAAAAAAATTCAGTGACCGAAACGCAAAAATAGAACATGAAATAAACGAAAAAAATGAGAGAGAAAGAATGGGGGAAAAAAAGATTCTCCATCAGTCTATTGTCGCGGAAATGACGAGCAATTTCTGAAACGGATTGTCTGACATTCGCGCGTGTCTCGGCTTGGTGTTCCTCTGCTTTCTGGTCTCTCCTTTCTTTCTTTCCTTCTTTCTTTATGTGTTTGTTTGGTCTGCTACATGCCTTTTTCTCTTTTCTGTTTCTTTGTTCTGTTTGCTCCTTTCTTTTGTCTGTTCTTTTTCTTCGTTTGTAGTTTATTTTTTATCCGTTTTACTGTTGTTGTTGCTTTCTTATATAATGGTTTGATTTTTTGTTATGTTTTGTTTACTACGTTTTCTTTCTTTCTTTTTGTTTTTTTCTTTAATTCTGTTGTATTTTCTTTCTCTTTTGTTCTTTTAACTTCTTAGTTTTCTGTGCGTCTTTTATTCTTTTTAATTATCCATCGTGCTTTTCTAATTCCTTCTATTTAATTTTTCTGTCACTATCATTATCATTGTTATTTTCATTATCATTATCATTGTAATTATTGTTGTTGTTGTTTTCATAATTATTATTGTTATAATTATCATTATCATCATATTAGTTAGTATCATCACTTTTATCATTATCGTTATTAGCAGTATAGGTAAAATGATCATTGTCTTTCTTCTTTTATTCCTCTTCCTATTCTTCATCCTCGTCCTCTTTTTCATCCTCCTCCTTCTTCGTCTTTGTCCCTTCTTTCTTTTTTCTCTCTCTTCTATAGGATTAGAGCTATGTTTATTTCAGTAGCTTCTTTACACAGAATGCAGTGGTTTTGCGGAAATTTCCACTAAATGTAGCTTAAACAAATTAACAATTTCCTGAAATCATACAAATACACACACATATTCACAAACATCCACGCAAACACAAACACACGCAAACACACACTCACAGACACAGACATACGCATAGAAACACACACACATAAAAGATAAAAATGTGTGATGTATGTTCCCCAATTTCTAATACTGCAATATCTATGGATGATAATCAACTCTGAACCCAAAGCATAAATTCTGCATTGAATAGCACTATCTCAATTTCCATCATGAAATATTTTGATTGCTTCTTCCATTACACACGCAAGGAAGTGCAGTAAAGCTCATGATTCTGATAATAACATTCATGATCATAGATATACTGGCTATCAATGTCTATATTTGCATTATCTTTGATGTTCAAATTATTACTATTAACTCTACTAATTGTCATCACTAAATACTGTAAATCTTATTGTATTTCCATTACCAAAATATGATATACCCATCATTATTAATACTTTTTTCCCCATTATCAGTACAGGAAAATATCATTACACAACAAAGTTTGCCATCAGCATTATTGCTATCACATCCTTCACTCTCCACATAAAGGCTAAACGAGCAATAAGTCCAGCATTTATCATATACTGTCAGTACCCAAGCCCAATGGCGTGTCATTTCATCACAAAGGGAAAAATATAGGGCAAGATCCTTTGTTTGGTCTGTTAAACATAGGGACAGACACGTGTGTACAGAAGTGAGTGTACAAATTATGTTTGTATGCGAAAGCTATGGTGGGTTCCTGTGTACATAAATTCAGATATGCATCGAAGTCTTCTCTCAAATTGAGTGTATATAGATACCCTTCTACACAGACACACATGCATACCTATACACCATAAGCAAACTCCAACGCAATCCACACTCATTACACAAACAAGCACATGCACATATAAATACACTTTTCACCTCTTGTAACACGCCCCTCTTAACTAATCCACACTTTCTCCCCTCTCTTTTCCTCATCCACTTCTCCCTTCTCCATCCCTCCTCCTCTCTTCCCACTCTCCCTTCCCCTCCCTCCCTAAACCCCACATTCCCTTCCTCCCACTTTCCCGTTCGCCTCTCTATCCTCTTATTATTCTCTTCCATCTCTTTCTCTCTCCTCCCTTACCCCTACACCCCCCCGGCCACGGGCTGACAACCTGCGCCTGAACGAGATGCTTCTCTGTGTCCAATCGTGTCGCCCCTTGCACCACCCCGTCCGTCGAATGGGCGGCACGCGAGGCCAAACGATGCTTCCTCCCGGTGCCGCGGAGGAACATGGATGAGCTCCGCGATGCACGCTGGAAGCCATGGCCAGGTTGCTTCCTCTTACCCCTTACAACTCTAACTGAATACCGCTCGCCAGCGACGTTCCAGCCCCTCGATGCTCGCGGTTACAGGGGCGCGCGACTTTGTACGCTCCGAGCGGGTCCTTGTCGAGAGGGCCGACTGATGGGGAGGCGTGGAGCCGAGTGTCTGACTGGGTCTGCCGAGGTGGAGAGAGATGATTAGGGACGAGAGGACGTGAGTGGTCGCCTATGATGGCTCCGGGGTGGTGTTCCCTCGGGCCATGCGCGTTTTGTCTTGGTGTCTTGTCTGGTAGTGGTACTGTCAGGGGGAACGGGGGCTAAAGCGCCGGGTGGTCGACTGATTCTCGGAGGTGGGTCGCGCGGGGATCTGGTTGAGTGTTCATGCTATAAGCCTTTCTTCCTTCGCCCTATTTCTTTTGTTTGGCGTTGTTGCGGAGAAGGGAGGAGGAGGTAGTCGTGTTGGATGTCATTGTCGCTAGAAGGAAATGGGTGATGGTTGGAGCGTTGGCATGGTTTATTCTCGCTTAGCTTGTTATCTCTAAGGTCTCTTCTCTGCGGTGATGATAGTGCTCGTTATCTGCTCGAGCGGATCAAGTGGGCTCAAGGGTCATCTGCGTCTCTCGTCGTCTTCGATCGTCGCGGTTGCTCGTACGTCTCTCAGGTCTCTCTCTCTCAATCTCACTCGTCACTCTCAACTCTAGGAACTCTCACAGTGTCTCACTCTCGCTCGGTTGGTGCGCACTCTCACTCTCAAGCTCTCTCCTCTCCTCTCTTTCACTTTCATCGTCTCTCTCTCTCTTCATACATAGATAGATAGATTGATAGATGTAGATAGATAGACACATATAGAGATATAGACAGCCAGAAAACAGACAGACGACTATATTTTGATACGAATTTTGATACTTTGATATAACAAGTTATATTTGCACATTTTCCCCCATTTTTTCTGCTACTTTCCATGAAACTCAAATATACAGCACGAACGTTGATTCATCTTCATCCTTTATAATTGCTATCTGCTATCGCTATGTTAATCACAAGACTCATTAAGACTCGTCTGCCAGATTCCTTTTTTTTCTTCTTCTTCTCTATCTCTCTTTCCCTTTCTCTTTCTCTTTCTCGTTTGTTCTATTGCTCTATCCCTCTCTCTCTCTCTCCTGTGTTGTCTCTATCTTTTATCTAACAATATCTTGCTCCTCTCTCTCATCTCTCTCTGTCTGTCTCTATCTATTTGTCTGACAATCTCCTTGCTCTCTCTCTCTCTCTCTCCTCTCTCCTCTCTCTCTATCTATCTATCTATCATCTATCTATCTATCTATCTATCCTATCTCTCTCTCTCTCTCTCTCTCTCTCTCTCTCTTTCTCATCTTCGGAAATAATTTAAGAACGGTACTAAAAAATCGTTAAAGGGAAAAAAAAGGAAAAATAAGCAAAAAACTATAAGTAAAAAAAAAAATGTCAGTTCCCCGGGCTTCGAAAAAAAGACAAAAAACTGTGATGTTCAGAACTAAAACAACAGAAATAAACACAACAAAAGATCTCTTCTCTCAGAAAATATGATAATGCCAATAGTACTATTACTACTAACTATAACTACTAATAAAGATGAGAAATAACAATGATAATAACAACAAACAATAATAATTAATGATGGTTGATAATAATAATGATAACAACATCTAAATCAATATTTATGTATGATAATGATGATTAATCATAATACCAAACAACTAGTAAAGAATGATAATAATTAATAAATTATAAAATTATAATCTAAATTGATAGTAACAGTATACAGGATATAGATAATTAATCATAAATAAACTAATACAACTGTATTTAATAATAAATGATAATAAATAATAATGATAATAAATAATAATAATAATAATAATAATAATAATAAAATAATAATAATAAATAATAATAAAATAATATATAAAATCCATATTAAATACATTCCTTAAGAAAGATCAGTCTCCACAAAACCTCTTAAATCACGTTAATCTAACATGTGTTCTGAAGGTACGAGAAGCAAAAATAGAAAGCTCAATCTGCGGTTGATCAAACCAGACTGTTGTTTCCCTTAATTACTTCCATTGAAAGTCGTATCACTGGAGGGGAGGGGGGGGGCCAGGGGGCAGATGAGGAAGGGGAGAGGAGGGGGGGTAGAGGGAAATGAGAAGGTAGAGGGAGGGGTAGGAGCAGATGACGGAGACGAGGGGAGAGGAGAGGGGGTAGGGGGAAGATGAGGAAGAAGAGAGGAGAGGGGGTAGAGGGGAAAATGGAAGGAGGGGAGAGGAAGAGGGGGTAAGGGGGCAGATGAGGAGGGGAGAGGAGAGGGGGTAGGAGGGCAGATGACGAGGGGAGAGGAAGGGGGTAGGGGGAAGATGAGGAGAAGAGAGGAAGGGGGTAGAGGGAAAATGAGGAGGGGAGAGGAGAGGGGGTAGGAGCAGATGACGAGGGAGAGGAGAGGGGGTAGGGGGAAGATGAGGAGAAGAGAGGAGAGGGGGTAGAGGAAAAAAATGAGGAAGGGGAGAGGAGAGGGGGTAGGGGGAGATGAGGAGGGGAGAAGGAAGGAAGGGGTGAGGAGGCCAGATATGAACGCGGAGGGGATGAAGGAGGAGAGGGTAGGGGGGGAGGGTAGAGGGGGAGGTGGTTCATAGAGTGAAGGTGGGAGCAGAGGGGATAAGAAACAGGAGAGGGAGGGGGATGAGGTGGGAGAAAAGAGAAGGTAATTAGCTTGGGGTCGGCAGGACGGCGCGAGGGGGGGGGGTCATTAGAGTGAAGAATGGGGTGGGAAACAAGAGAGGGAGGGGGTCATGAGGTTGGGAGAAGAAGAAGGTAATTAGTGGGAGAGACGGGAAGGTGGGAGGGAGTAGGGGGTGCAGAAGGAAGGGAGAATGTAATGATAAAGAGGGGTGAGAGAGGAGCAAGAGGAGGGCAGAGAGTAAGGGTGGTGATGAGGGGATGAGGAGGGAAAGGTAATTAGAGAGAAGATGAGGAGATGGGAGACACAAAGGATGAGTCGGAGAGGGTTAGAAGAGCGGGAAGAGAAAGGTGATGAGAGAGACGGAGACGAGGATGATGAGGGTAAAGAGATAATGAGGAGGAAGAGGAGGAGGAAAAGGAGAAGAAGATAGTGAAAGTGAAGATGAGGTGAAGGTAAAAGGGTAAGGGATGAGGGGAAAGGGTAATGAAGGTGAATATGGTGATGAAGAGTTGAAAGAGAAGTGTTAGGACAGTAATGATGTTGATGATATAGATAATGATATTATCATTTTCAGTACCATCATTATTATTATTGTTTTCACTATAATCAATCATTATCATTACTATTGTTATTATTATCATTATTACCATTATTATTATTATCATTATTGTTGTTGTTGTTATTATTATTATTATCACATTATATTATTATTATCATTATTATTATTATTATCATTATTATTATTATTATTATTATTATTATCATCATCATCATGATTATTATTGTCATTACTATTATTATTATTATTATTATTATTATTATTATTATTATTATTATTGTTATCATTACTGTTATTATTGATAATATCAACATCATTATCATCATTATCATTACTAATGGTGCTATCATCGTCGTTATCATTACTGGTATTGTTATTATTTTTATCATTATTATTATTATCATTATTGTTATAATTATTATCATAATCATTATTGTTATGATTATTATCATAATCATTATTGTTGATATTATCATTATCATTACTATCATCTTTATTACATTATTGTTATGACTATCATTCTTATTACTATCATTCTTATTATTCTTACTACCAATATGTTATCATTATCATAATTATTATTATTATTATTATAGTTATTGTCTTTATCACTGTTATTATTACACTTGTCATTACTATTGCTGTTATTGTTACTGTTAATGTTACTATCATTATGATTATCATTATCATTATTACTATCACAATTATTTTTATCACTATTAGCATCATTATTATTATAATTATCATTATGATTATCATCATCAATATTGTTATCATTATCATTATTGTTATGATCATTATTATCATCATTACTGTTATTGTTATTACTATTACAATCATCCTTATCATTACTATTATCATATTATTGTTATCATAATCATCACTATTATTATAATTATCATTACCTAATTATCTCTTGTTTGTTAGTTTGCCCGTTTGCTTTTTCCGATGGTTAGCCGCATAATTCAAAATCTTATACACAGATCTTTATTAATTTTCTACCAGGGTAATAATAATAATAAAAATTATAATAATAATAATGATAATATTAATAACAATACCAGTAATGATAACGAGGATGATAGCACCTTTAGTAATGATAATGATGATAATGATGTTGATATCAACAATAATAACAGTAATGATAACAACAACAACAACAACAACAGCACAACAATAAATAATAATAATGATAATAATAATAATAATAATGATAATAACAATAATAATAATAATCTTAGCCTACCTTACACTTGGTGGTGATCCGGATCTTGATACCGATCCAGAAGTATTCTGAATGATTGTATTGCCAAGACAGGTGTAACTGATTATTATCATCATTACCTTTATCACCTCCGCCGAGAAGGGAATGTTTATGGACGTCACCTGTGTACTTGAGAAAGGTGATCTCAATGTAATTCTTAAAGTGTGAATATTTTTTACCCTATTGCCTTGGCGGAGGTATGCGCCGTCTGAGTGCTTCTAGTCTTTATCATTATCATTACTATTGATGTTATTATTATTGTCATTGTTATAATTTTTATTGTTATCATTCCCGTTATAATGATTATCATCCTGTGTAGTAGTAGTATCATTATTGTTATCATCATTGCAGTTATTACTATTATTGCCATTAGTATCATTGTTACTATCATCATTATCATTGCAACACAAAAAAATGGCAAAAGTTAATAAACTAACGCGTTTCAGTCTTCTTTTTTAATCATAATGTTATGCAATTGAAAGTTGTTTGACTTTCCCATCTATTCTATTCTATGATCAAAGACTTCTCTGGGAGAAGGAAGCATAGATAAAGAGATAAATAGAAAAAGACCCGAGGAGAGATAGTAGATAGATTTGATTAGGGAAGAAGAGAGAGAGAGAGAGAGAGAGAGAGAGAGAGAGAGAGAGAGAGAGAGAGAGAGAGAGAGAGAGAGAGAGAGAGAGAGAGAGAGAGAGAGAGAGAGAGAGAGAGAGAGAGAGAGAGAAGAGGGGGAGGGGTTTAACATACACACAGACAGGCAGAGATAAGCAGACAGGCAGAGACAGACAACACAAACAGGAACACAAACATACAAACAACCAGACAGACAATCATACAGACAGACAGATAAGTAGAAATACAAACAGACAGACAGACTGAATGACAGATAGATAATCACACAAACAGACATGTCAACAGACACACAGAGGAACTAACATAAAAAGGTGAGAACGAACAAGAAGGAAATGGAAGCAGAGAATTAGGGTCATAAATCCAATACAATAAACAGCGAATCCACCTAAAGCAGAGGACGATAATAAAAGTGCACAACACGAGCGAGGGAGTGAAGGAGAGAGGGGGGGGGGGAGAGAGAGAGAAAGAGAGTGGGGGAAAGGGGAGGAGAGGAGAGGAGAAAAAAAAGAGAGAGAAAGGGGAGAATGTAAAGGGAGGAGGAAAAAAGGAGAGAGGGAGAGAGAAGAAGAGGGAGAGAGAGAAAGAAAGAGGAGGAGAGAGAGAGAGAGAGGAGAGAGAGGAGAGAGAGAGAGAGAGAGAGAGAGAGAGAGAGAAAGGAGGGGGGAGCGAAAGAAAAAAAGAGAGAGAAAGAAATAGAGATAGAGAGAGAGAGGAACCCTCACACACACACACGTACATGCACTTCCAATACCCAGGACACGGTAATAAAATACATAGCAAGAGATAGTGGCAGTGTGTTAATATGTTTAAATATATAATTTCATGCAGTAAAAGTGACAAAGAACGAGAACAAAGAACACTTTGTTGTTGTTATTGCAATAATTGCCCTGAATATGCAAAGGGATAATATTTATTTGATTACGTATGATACACGAAATGATTTAATTGCAGTTTACCCAAGGCTAAAATCTGCACCCAAATTATCATATAGATTTGTATTTGGATATTTAGATTTCAATTAACCTTCATGTCTGATTACATTTTATTACGCTCTCTCCGTTTAGAATGAAACCGTGATCGCATAGATATTACATGTATTAATATTATGAATTATTTCAATATAGGAAAAAGAAAAATACAG
>NW_020872321.1:208018-220518 GCF_003789085.1 Penaeus vannamei | reverse complement strand
CTGTATTGTTCTGGACATGTAGCTTTTTAGTTTAGAGGCAAAAAAAAATCTAAATTCGGTTTTAACATCATGATGAAAACGTTGGGTTATGTCTGTGAAACTAAAATTAATTAATGTGTCTTTCCTATCCTATCCCTTTTACTGTCTTTTCTTCTCTCTCTCTTTCTTTTTCCTACTCCCCTTCCTTCTTCTTCTTCTCCTTCCCTCTCTCACTCTCATCTCCTTTTCTCCCCTTCCTCCTTCTTACCCTTCTTTGTCTTTTTCTCTCTCTCCTCCTCTCCTTTCCACCCCTCTCTCTCTCTCTGTATCTATCTGTCTTCTCTCCCTCTAACATTCATTCTCTTTCTCTTCATTTTCACTACACCCAAAAAATCTCAAACTCAGCTTATCACTGAATAACTCTCTCTCTCTCTCTTCTCTCTCTTCTTCTCTCTCTCTCTCTCTCTCTCTCTCTCTCTCTCTCTTCTCTCTCTCCTCTCTCTCTCTCTCTCTCAAGTGAAGTTATTGCGAAATCCTAGCCACGTTTTTCCTAGAAATATTATCTTTAAATGTAGGTTTTACAATTGCAAAGAAAGAGACGCAATTTCTTCCTATGAATTTGATTGCAATTCCATAGGCGTGGTGGATATTTCGTGCAATAAATGTTTTGTTACAGGTATCCTTATATTGGTATGTAAAGAAAGCTTCAAAGCATATGCATGTATGTATGTAAGTACCTGTATGTAGGTATATCTAAAAATAATAATAATAATATAAATAATAATAATAACAATAATAATAATGATAATAATAGATATGATAAATAATATGATATATGTAATATGTATATATACATACAATGTATGCAGGGTGTAATGTATATATGAATGTATACTCATTATTATTTACACACACATTCACACACACATGCACACAAACACATACATGCACACACACGCAAACATCTATGTGTGTGTGTGTGCGTATGTATGTGTGTGTGTGTGTGTGAATGTGTGCGCATGTTTGTGTATGTGTGTGTACATGTGTATATACAGCATACATATGTGGATTTGCGTATGGGTATGTGTGCGTATGTGTGAGTGAGTGTGAGTGTGTGTATGCGTGTGGCGCGTTAAATATATATATATATATATATATATATATATATATATATATATATATATATATATATATATATATATATATATATATATATATATTATATATATATATATAATATATATATATATATATATATATATATATATATTATATATATATGTATGTATGTGTATGTATGTATATATCTATATCTATATCCATATGTATCTATGTGTGTGTGTGTGTGTGTGTGTGTGTGTGTGTGTGTGTGTGTGTGTGTGTGTGTGTGTGTGTGTGTGTGTGTGTGTGTGTTGGTGTGTGTGAGTGTGTGTGTGTGTGTGTATGTGTGTGTGTGTGTGTGTGTGGGCGGGTGGGTGTGTGCATAAATGTAAAGCAGAGAAAAAGTGAGCAAAAGATAAAAGAAGCGAACAGAAAAACAGCAAAGGCAACATATTGGCAACCCGCAATGAAGATTGGCATCAAAGTCGAGCCAGAATATTGATTCTTCTTTCTTCGTCTCCATCTCCTTTATTTTCATCTTCATGTTTCTTTTCTTCCACTTATTCCTTCTCTTCCGTCTCCCATTCTTATTCTAATTCTAGCTCTTCCTCTTCTTCTTTTCCTTCCTCTTCCTCTTCTTCTTTTTCTTCTCTTCTCTTCTTCTCCTCCCTCTTCCTCTTCTTCCTCTTCCTTTTCTTCTCCTTCCTTTTCCTCTTCTTCTCCCTCATCTTTCTCTTCTTCTTCTTCCTCTTCCTCTTCCTTTTCTTTCTACCCTTGTTCCCACTTTCTTCAAACAAATCATGATAATTTCTTAGGGCAAGTTCCTCCTTATTGCAAGAGGATATCGCATTTCCCGGAAGCTATTTGCAACAACTGCAATGGGCTTCAAATCCCCGAAAGTTTTCCTCTGCCTCTTATCCTTTTATCGTCCTGTTTGCTTTATTCCTTTTCGCTTATCATATAGATTTTGCTTTCATTTAAAGGCCATGCTCATATTGTTCTTTGTTGGGTTGTGGTCATCATCTTTATCATTTTTGTTGTTATTATTATCATTACTCTTACTATCATTATCATCATTATCATTCACCCATTCGACTCGGGTTTATGTACTGTCATCTTTAGTTTCTTTGGTTTCCCCTTTCCTTGAATATGCGGGAAATTATGTTTTTCTATTGACTATCATTAAGATCGACACTGCGATCATTATCATTGATATTATAATTGCTGTAAATGTATTTAAAAATATTAATAACAATACAAACAAATAAAATTATATAAAAGAAGCTTTCCAGAAATGATGGAAAAGGGTAAACAGGTGAGAGAGGCAGGACTAATAATGATTCCTTGGTGATCAATGTATAAAGATGACTAATAAAGCAGTATTGCATTAGGTATGGTTAATGTAATGATCATCATAACCACATTATCATTTGTATTATTATACTACTACTGTTATCATCATTATGACTATCATTGGTAGTAGTGGTGATACTATCACTACTACTACTATTATCATTATAACTAATGCTATTGGTGTTTGTTTTTTTACTATTTTACACATTCTTCTTGATACATACTTGGTTCCTTTTATTCCACGTAAAACTTTTATTTTCACGTGTACTAAAATATCTTTGCTGTGTCGGCTTGTTGTTCTCTCTCTCTCTCTCATCTCTCTCTCTCTCTTCTCTCTCTCTTCTCTCTCTTCTCTCTCTCTCTTCCTCTCTTCTCTCTCTCTCTCTTCTCTCTCTTCTCTCTCTCTCTCTCTCTCTCTCTCTCTCTTTCACCAACACACACAAACACACACTTTCTATGTGTCTGTGTGCATGCATATGTCTTTGTGTGTGAGAGAGAAGTGCGTATATATAAGTAAACTTTTTAACGTGTGTCTGTGTCTCAGTTTTAGTTCATCTCTCTTCTCTTTTCTTTGTGGTTTGTGCTTTATTACTTAAAAACGTGCCCGTTTCAGAGACAGTGTGTGTGGTTGTTTACGGATGTATATGATCTATATTCAACACCAAGATAGCATAAGAAAAAAAAATACTTTCAATAGCAAATGACGAAAAAATATCTTTGAAAATAAATCTGAAAATACTTTGAATAGCAAGTCGAAAAAATACTAAAAAAAAAAAAAAGTATTAACCGGTGAATAAACAAATTGGCATAAATAGATCACCACAAATCAAAAGGATATCTCACAGGGAAATTAAACGTAATTAAACATTTCCCTTCATGCTTTCAATTACAGGGCATGTGGAGGAAAATATTTGATAAGGACGAAAAGACAAGAAAAAATAAGCCAGGCAATATAATACAAGAGATCAAAGGGATCGAGAGAACAGAAAAAGAGAGAGTGAGAGCAAGATCTCGAGGGAGAGAGAGACGTGCAGATAGATAGAGAGATAGAGAGATAGAGAGAGAGAGAGAGAGAGAGTCAGACAGAAGAAAAGGATCACGTCACAGAATGCTCGACCCAAGGACCAGAGAGGAGGGCCCAGTCAAGGCGAAAATGAAACGGAAGCGAAAATCGTCTCTACAGCTTTTGGCAAAAGTCAGAATAGGATCTCTCTTTCTATTTCTCTAACACTCTATCTGTTTCTCTCTCTCTCTCATGTTTTCTGTCTCGGTCTTTTCTATCTCCTCTCTTGCAGAACGCGGTGGAAAGGGAAAAGCAGCCAGAGGAAGAGGAAGGGGAGAAAGAGATTGAATGGAGAGGAAAGGGAAGAGGAGAGAAAGAAGGGAGGGGGGGGGGGTGAAGAGTGCAATGGTGTGGAAGTGGGAGAGTAAGGGAGTAAAGACAAATGGGAGAGGTTGAGAAAGACAGAGGGTTAGTCGAAGGGGATAAAGAGAAGGATTAGAGTGAAAGAGGAGGTGTTGGGGTGGAAGAAGGTGGACGAAGAGGGGGGGGAGAGAGAGAGAGAAGGGAGTGGAGGCAAAGAGGGAGGGACGAAAGTATAGAGGGCAGGCAGAGGCGTAGTGAGGTGGACCGGGGCTTGAAACGGGAGGGAAGAGGGAGTGAAAGCGAGAGGGAGGGAGGAGGGATGGGGAAGGGATGAAAGCAGGAGTCAACAGGTGGTAAGGGGAGGAGGGGGTGAGGATGTCTGAAAAGGGGAATAGGAGCTAAAGGAGAAAGTGGAGAAAAGAGAGCGAAAAAGGAGTATGCTAAGGATAGAAATGAGGGGGATGAGAACTAAAAATATGATTTGAAGAGGAGAAGGATTACAAAGGACTGGGAGTGAAGAGAAAAAGGGAGTGAAAGCATATATGCAAGGAAGGAAAGTGGAAGGAAATGTGAAGAGAAATGGAGAGAGGAAGGTGGAAGAGAAGAGAAAAGGAGGAGCAAATGGAAGACAAGAAAAAAGAAAGAGCGTATGGAAGAGAAATAGAAAAGGTAGAGCATACAGGAGAAGAGAAGATGGAAGAGAAAAGAAAGAGGAAAGCATTTGGAAGAGAGGAAGGTGCAAGAGAAGAGAAAAGGGAAAGCATATGGAAGAGAGGAAGGTGGGAGAGAATAGCGATAACATATGGAAGAGAAGGGAAAAGGGAGAGCGTATGGAAGAGAGGAAGGTGGTAGATAAAACAGGTGTAGGGATTGAAATGAGAAAGGGGAGGAAGTAGAGATTTCACAATATCATTGGCGTTTTCCAAAAGCGGCTTCATAAAGAGATCGAAGAGACTTGATTAACGTTCTTCAATACACAGAACTTTATTGGTTTCCTTTCTTTATTTCATTTTTTTTTCTTTTTTGTTGTTGTTTTTTCACTTATTTTTCTTTTTCTTTGTCTTTCTTTTTTATATATTAACTATTGGTGAGTGATTTCACGTTCTGCTTTGATGTTTTGTGTTAGTTCACTTTTTTAAAGCTTCTTTGATTCGTATTTTTCCTCTCTCCTTTCAACCTTTTTATTCTTTTTTAAGCATAGAAGTTAATTCCCTTTGTCTCTTTTAACGACATCTGAAATCTATTCTTCTACCTTTCACTTTGTCAATAATAAGGGAAAAAGATATGAAGATTAGAACTCTTTGTGCAAACTGTCAAATATCACAACAATCAATATAGAATTGAATTAAGCAATTCATCAACGGCATAAAATGTTAATCGGACATACAGAGGCAAAATCAGACAACACTAGACATTAAAACGCGAATTTTTATACTATCACAGTAATACAAAATACGATCAAACAAACTAAAATGACAGCGTATGTCGGTTACTATGAAACATGAGGAGAGTTTTAGAATATCACCCTACATTATCAGCGAACTAATTTGGCTTTTGGTCCCGCTGCCTGTCTGTCTAGTTGGTTCTCTCTCTCTCTCTCTCTCTCTCTCTCTCTCTCTCTCTCTCACTCTCTCTCTCTCTCTCTCTCTCTCTCTCTCTCCAACGCCTTCCAAATTGTAGGAGTGACCAGGCCTAAGGTCACGCCCCATTCGCACATGACCTCCGACCTCCCCTGACTTCACTCTTATCACGAGCCACTGTCCAACTCGGACGCTGCCTCCTCCTAGGGGTCACCACTCCAAGTCCCCTGACCTCTCCCGGGCACACCTCTGCATTGTTACCTCCATGCTACCACCTACAATAAACCTCCGAATCAAATCGAACATTCTCTTACCCCACCAACGTGGGGCACACTAGTGCCAACCGGGCGAAATCCCAACTAGAGGCCACTTCACACCCGCTCCCTCTCTAAGTGTAACGGTCGACACTGTCCATAACCAACAGTACATACAAGCTTATTGAATTGATTTTTCGCAGCTCGGGATTCATATATAGGAAAATGTGAACAAAACGTTGGTTGCACTGACGTCCCTAATGATACTGAAAAGGAATGAAAGAAAACATGTATATTATATATAGTTATATATATAATATATATATATATATATATATATATATATATATATATATATATATATGTATTTATATTATATATATATAAATATATATAATATATATATATATATATATATATATATATATAATATATATATATATATATATAAACGGTGTGTTGGGTGTATTCCATAAAAAATCATTAGAATGCCTGCGCCCTCCAGAATATTTTCAATCAGTGTTCTGGTCAGTTTGAACCCTTAAAGCCTCCGCTCAAAGTTTTGTGGCGAAGACAGAGGCATTCTTCTCTCACAGATCTTTCTTTTATACCTGATTCCCCTTTTGGTGTCAACTGATTATTATTGTATCTTTGTACTGTATAAATATACTATATATATACTAGTATATATATAATATATATAGAATATTACTATATAATATATATAGTCGTGTCTATAGTTGTTGGTGTTGTGCGTGACGTGGACCAATGTAGTCTAGATTACAGCAACTATATGTATATAAATACGATACAGTATATAAGTATAATAGAGTCATCAAATAGTAGTGAAGGATAGACTAAAGAACAGATAGACAAGATAAAGATACAGATAGACAGTGAATGAAACAACCCACCCTAATAGATGAACAGTGATGATGTGTGTAACGAACCAGATCCGACAAGCAGAGAGAGACGAGCCACCCACTGATAACTCAAGTTGTGGTGTGTGTGTGTGTGTGTGTGTTGTGACTAGGTATGTGCGTCAGAAGATAGGAGAGGATAACAGAGGCACCTCACCAAGATAATCCGTAGACACAAATGATGTGTGTGTGTGAGTGTGCGTGTGTGCTGAGTGTATGTATGTATGTATGGTATACATAATATATGTATATATATATGATATATTATATGTATATAACACAAACTGACATATAAAAATGTATGTTGAGAGAGAGACGAGACAGATGATATATATATGTATATATTATGTATATAGAGATTATAAAGTATTATAGACAGATAGATGAAGGATTATATATGAGTACAGAGAGAGAGACGAGAGTAGAAGAGAGAGACGAGAATAGAGAATATGATACTAGTAAGATACCAATAAAGCATATAGTATTATGTGTGTGAGTATAGCAGAGAGAGCACGTATATATGGTGTGTGTCGAAGAACATTGTCAGGATTATCCGTGTGTGCCTGTGTAGTGTGGAGTGTGAGTGTGTGTGTGTGTAGTGTAAGCTATACTTGATAAATATGTGGACCATGGCATACATAGTACAATTATAGTATAAAAATAATACATCTACCATCTATCTAAACAACACACTCCACACACAATAAGATTTTTCAATTCCTATTAGTTGAGAAAGACCCGATGATAGGATTTTAGAATGACTAAGACCTCGTTTGGAGGAACTCTTAGAATAGGCAGCATCGATGAAAGTCAGAATGTGATATGCTATATTTTACGAGAAGATGATGCGAAGTAGGAGAGGGGTAGAGGGAGGCGATTGAGAAGGGCGAGAGATAAGATGAGCAGGTGCGTTGAATCCGCGCCAAGAGATAGGTGCCAGGTGATCAGCTTGATTTGAGGGTACGCCAAGGTATCGAGCTTCTGCAAGCAACATGGAATGATGGTATTAATGTATATGATTCAGAGTAAAGAAGCGTCCACCGCCTGACGTAGCCCGCGAGAGAGAGAAGGACGAGGGGTCTTATGGAGACGAATAGTGAAAGGCAGAAAAACGATGTGAAAGAGAAAGCTAAAGAAATGATTGTAGCCAGACTTACTTAGATCTTTTACCCGAGATTCGGATTGAGATGAAAGAGACGAGGGAGGGATGAGAGATGGATGTAATCGAGAGGAGGCAGGTTACCATTAGTGCGGTTGTTAACCCGATCTTATTAAGGCCTCGTCATGGGGTGGATGTTGTGAATTTGTACCCTTTGCCCTAAGAGCTGAGAAGCAGCAAATGACTGAATGTACGCAATAAGAGTCCAGTTGGCAAATACACATATGGCCATTTAGAATTCATTGTTGGTTCAAACCAATTCCCATTTATATTCCTATAAGGAACAAATAATACAAAGTTTCGAACTCTGACTTCTACCAAGAAAGCTCATGGCAAGAGTTACTTTTATACACCCTCTAGCACTACTAAAATAAAAGAATGAAGTAGAATAGATGAGCTCCCGATTTAACAATAGAAATAGGACGAGAGAGAAGAGAGAATAAATGTAAGCACTTGAGTGGGACAATAGAGATACGAGAGAACCAGGTCTCACCACAAATTCCCCAGTATTTTCGCCCTATCTGTGACTTGGACGTATAATCATTCCTTGCCAATTCCTCTTCTCAGTTTTCCGACTTCTTGATAAGGTACTTCATGAGTAAGTAAGATACGGAGCTGACGCAGGATTACCCAAATGATTCGATATGCCTGATGACACAAATGAGAAGTTGGGCGGGGGGGGGGGCTGGGGGGGGGGGGGAATTGTTCCTTTCAACAAGCACGTTATGTTACTGTATAACAGATGAGGAGTCAGATAAGGATATAGATTAGAGTAAATAATGAGATATCTAAAATTGATTAAATATTTCATAAAAGGGGCTAAGGAGCGTAGAGTGATCACTGTGAAGCTCAGAATGAGGCGGCAGATTAATATGGAGCAGGATGATGAGAATAAGCCACCCTGGAATATAGCCCGACCCGCGGAGTGCAACATTGCATGGCAGCCCCGAAGATTCGATGAGCAATACTATCCCCCAAGGTTGGGTCCAGGTCCTTGGCCGGAGGTCGTCCCTGGCACCCATCAACCATGCAGCAGCCCTCTCGACGACTAATGCCGATACCTGATTGGATGAGAACGGACTGCTCCCGGCTCGCTGATTGGACCTCAGGCTCCCCTTGGCGTAAACAGTACTTAAGTCCAGCGCCCGGGCCGAGATCAGCACTCACCTGATCCTTCCATACTGAGGCAAGACACAGCATCGCCTTTCCCTGATCTCCAATTTTGATCTCCAACAACACCCGACCGCACCCCAGCCACCTGTTGGGCACTTACACCCACACCAGCCACAAGATCACTAATGAGATAGAGATCAGTCAAATGGCGGATGTAAATCCATTGTCATAACATGACTTCTAAGACTGCCTTATGTGAAGTAGTACTGACAATGAAAATCTAGCATCAGGAAATAACATTTTCTAGTAAAATCAAAGAATGGGGAAAACAGGTATTGTCACAGGGGCTACTAATTGATTCTCTGGTGGCTGAGTACTTGTGGAGCCATCAGTGTGCATCAATTAGCAATAATGAAACGAATAATAACTAAAAAAAAAAAAAAAAAAAAATACAGTGGACAGCACTGCAGACTGAGAACACTGTGATAACGAGCAGTATATCAAAATAAAATGTAGATATGGCTGGGCTATGATATGACTTCCAGTTTATCTCATATCATATAGTAACAATAATGTTAGTGTATATGTTACAAACTGACAAGAATGATAACATGTCACACTGTAAAAATAGTAGGGCTCAGACGAATTGCTCGTGTTGATTTTTATATAACAGTATGAGACGGAAGGAGAGGGGAAAAATCGCAATTTGAAATATTAATGCAAGCTAATCCAACCATATAGTCTGAGAATAAAGACATGAGATGGAAGGAAATGAAATATGATCAAGTGCGCTAATTAATTTTACTTAAAAGCTTTATTAGTATAATAATCACAATGAAGGAAGATACTAAAAAAAAAAAAAAAAAAAAAAAAAAAAAAAAAAAAAATCATATATATATATATATATATATATATATATATATATATATATATATATATATATATATATATTAGCGTGCTGCCTGCTCTATCTTTGAATGTACTGTAAAGTTGGTGAAGTTAGGTAAAATGAATTCAGCATTACAGTCCAAGGAAGTAGTGATAAATGCCGATTCTCATGTCTTTAGCCGTCACGTTAGATTTTCTTCAACACATAAGCGATCAATTCCCTGTCTGGCAACACGTTGGCAAGGGATGAAGGCATGGCTTAGGGCCCGCCCCCCCAATCGTCGTCTAATCCCTTCCTCGGACCGAAAGTGTCGATAATTGAAAATTTTCTTTAAACTGAAATGTTTGTGATGCATGAGGTAATAATAATTATACACATAATCCAAGATTACACCATAAGAGATAAATTTATTCAAGATTCCCATCATGTGTGACACCCTGTGTCAGATTAAAACCTTTTCCCCCTGGTATCTGTTAGGTATATATTGCAATTGAATTTTCTTATATCTTCCTTAATTATTAATATTAATAATTATTATTAAAAATCATTGCATATTGATTTTCAACGGGGGGGGGGGTGGATGACACATGACAAATAAATAAATAGCTACTAAGTCTTATGCGATTGCTGCTGAAGTAAACGGTAAGTGTTCCGACCTAGGAAAAAATAGGACTGAAAATTTATATTTATTTTAAATATCTAAATGCTTACTTTCACATTTTTATCATACGATAATGAAGTGTACAATACAGTTTAAGCAGTATTTTCAAACGTGACAAGTGCAATAATCATTAGTTTTGTAACTGATTTCAAAGCCCAATATATATAAACTACATGGAGTAATCTGCGTGTAGTTCTATCACCAGCTATTTGTCTCTCGCTCTTTATCCTTTAATCCACCTTACCTCTTCCTCTGTCTATTGTTTATTACTGCCTTTCCCGATAGTTTTTCCATATTCTTTCTTACGCCTGGCAATGCAATCCTGTTTGAATACAATGACGTCTGATTGATAATGTTGAGAAAATTCCAACATACTGGGCTTCCCGTCTTTCACTAAAGATGCTTATAGGCCTTGAAAAGAGATTAATACATAGCTCCAATTTACTCTGCCCCAAAAAAGACAATATATTATTTCCATGATATATACTGAGAAGAGATGCAGTGTAATGTAGTATACTGATATATATAATCTGAATGTGATGGGGACAAGCCACATGCACAGGCTACTTCACTAGATTAGTCATACTGTCTCTATTATTCGTTATGCTACTGAGAAGGACACAAGGCATTTTTGTGGCATGCCAGAAACCCCAAACAGTTTGATGCTCTTTGATGCATGTTTGCCATTTACACACACATCAGTGGAACCAGTTAAGTGATAGATAGCTCAACCGAAGTGTGGAGGCAGTGGCAAGTCCTGCTGTTGTCTTATAGAGCTTAAAATATTTTTTTTGTCTTTCAAGTATTTGATTGTGTCATAATTATTTATCTACTTGTTCGATAATTGATGGATGAAAGAATGTGGAAATACAACTTATTTTGTGCTTATTAAAGTTAACTATTTGTTTATTCATTTTTAATCAGTTCACAGATTATCAAGTATTTGGTTTTCTTGTGATTATTATTATTTTTTTTTTTTTACATCTAATTGATTTATTAACTTGTGAGGTATTAAATTATTAATTACTTTCAGAGTTATTATATTTGTTTGGTAATATTTGGTTCATAATTTTGAATGTTGATTTTGATTTGTCATGTTTCATGACTGCCATTTATATAACAGTGAGTCATAACTGTCTAGTTGTATGTATAGTGTCAAGATCTTGTATGTTTTTTGCATGATATATTCTTTGATATTGTGATTTCTTTACATTGTACTGGTAATGAATTATTACTTAATAAATGTATTGATTTTCAAGATTTAACTCAATCCTTAAATTACACTAATTAATGGATTTCATATTGTCACTTTGAAATACATTGACAAGTTATTTAATGTACACCATAATTATTGAAACTAACTGAATACTTATTAACCTAACATGATAATTCTTGATATTGAAAGGCATTTAATGAATATTGTGGAATAGCGGGCCACAACAATAATATGACATGGTATTGACTTCGATGGGATGAATGTTGTAAAAATCCTTATGTACCTCCATGATACAACCTTATAGCCCCCCCCCCCCCCAAAAAAAAAATCATAGAATAGACTGTATCTTGCTTTTAATATATATCAATCGATTAGACTAGTAAAAACCTCTGATCATTGGCATTATTTGGCCTAATTCTGATACGGCCATTCACGGTGGATATGATAAAATACAAAACTTGCAACTTCCACTTTTCATATAAAGAACAATGATTAAAGAAAAAAAATATTTCGTTGTATCTGAAACCATCATATGCATAGTACTTTTTCAATTTTGATTGAAACTTCTTCATTTTCCTTGTAGTGAAAAATCATTCCTTCATATATACTTAAATGGTTTACTATTGAATTTTCTTACATGAAAATAGGAAAAATTACTTTTCAAAACTGTATGTCAGTACAAATTTCAATGCTCTCGTGTTTTGTAGCGACTATGATGTAACATCAAAGTTTGGGGTTTCGGAATGCTTCATAAAGGCATTAAAAAAAGAAAGAGAATGGAATGTGAATGTGCTTCTCCATGAAGTTTCCTAATGAATTTCGTATTTGTGACTAACTCTCAAAATCACGATTTTAATGTTTTAAACTGAGAAGAAATATAAAATTATGGAAGATAAAATATACACATAG
>NW_020872321.1:188018-193018 GCF_003789085.1 Penaeus vannamei | reverse complement strand
CGAATTAACTGAAACTTAAAGTGAAAGAAGATAATAGTAACCAGTCACCCACAACATCTACCACCGCCTAGGCCTATGCCTAACCACGGGGAAAAACATCCCCTAGAAAGAGTTATGACGATATAACATAACCGTTTAAATTTTAGAAAAATCTTTATAGAAAAGCTATCGTAGATATCATTGGCACAAACTCTTACATCACCTCCAGGTATAGGATCAAAGCTCTAGCGATTGATAGCCAAAGCCTTCTTCTCTCGGGGTCTCTCGGAAAATAATTAACACTCAAAAGTTATACCTTTTTGCTATCCATTTGCACATCAAATAATAATGCAACTGTTTACCATGTCGAGGTTTCTTAGAAAAGGTTGAAAAAGGATGCGAATCTTATATAAATCGATAAAAAAAGGGGCGATGTTCGCGACAGACTAATGCTTAATAACAAAGTTCGTGAGAATTTTTTTGTTGTTTTTGCCTACCACTGCTTCCGATTGATCACATGACAGCTCTGTTGACGTCACGATGACCGGCCCTATATGTTTATGTATATATATATATATATATATATATATATATATATATATAATATATATATATATATTATATATATGTATCTATATATATATATCATTTATATACATATGTGTTCATTTATATATACATACATACATAAACACACACACATATATTTAATATATATATATATATATATATATATATATATATGTGTGTGTGTGTGTGTGTGTGTGTGTGTATGTATGTATATATTTATATGTATACAGATATATATTCACTTCGCACAAAAACTGATATTGAACGTCCCATAGACAATAGTTTTCCAATAAATTTCCCAATACTTCAAATTGCCTTAAATCTCACTCAGTCAGGGCCGGATTTTTCAATAACCCTCTCAACTATGGCGGTTATATGTTCAGGTAGACTCTGCAATTGTCTGTCAATATTTCGATATAGAATTTCCGCTAAGTTTTATCTGATATCTGAGATTCTTTTAGTTTACCGTTAATATAAATTTCAGAAACAAAGTCGCACGCCCACGCTCCCAAACACACACAAACACAAGCAAAACACACAGAATACTCACTCACACACCCACAAACATACTCATTCACCCACTCACACGCACATAAACACACTCACTCACCCAGTCTTTCTTTCTTTCTCTTTCTCTCTCTCTCTCTCTCTCTCTCTCTCTCTCTCTCTCTCTCTCTCTCTCTCTCTCTCTCTCTCTCTCTCTCTCTCTCTCTCTCTCTCTCTCGCTCACAAACTCACTATACCGCATGTATGTGTGAACGACAGAGAAAAGATACAGTCAATTTCAGTGTCCGTGTATTGCACAGAATATAGTGGTTGATCAACGTTGCGGGGAAATGTGTTATTTCCCGATGGCGTTTTTGTTATTGTGATCAATTTCTGAATCGTAAACATAACTGCTAACTCAATAAGCATGATTACCATTCTTTCTCCCTCACTCCCTCTCTCTCTCTCTCTCTCTCTCTCTCTCTCTCTCTCTCTCTCTCTCTCTCTCTCTCAATCTCTATCTATCCACTATCTATCTCTTACTTTTTTTTATTTCATTTATCTAACTATTCATTTTTTTTCATTCCAATCTTTTCTTTCTCCTTATTTTTTGTTATTTTCTTCACTTATTGCAACATCAATAGAAAGGGAAAGACAGAAAAAATAGCAATAAATAAATAAATGCAAACAGAAAGTGAGAGAAAGAAACATCTACAAAAATAAATAAACGTTCTTTATTGCTCCTATGAAAAGACAGAATGCATATTGAGTCTTGCTAATTGCGTATTGCACTGTTGAATGGCGAGAGAGCGTGATTTCCATATTGCCAAGTTGAAAATCCGTTGCAGAGTCAAGGGAAATGTGAAATACTGGGAACAGCATTCATTCCAATAAATACCGTTCCGCCAGAATATGCTACAAAATGCTTCATGTATTGGCCGAACTTTCCGAATCTTACGGCGGTGATTCCAATGGCAGTGTAAATGACTGGTGTGAGTTTTGTTGCAAAGATGAGAACGAGAGTAACAGCAGTGATGATGGGGATGATGATTCATGTTATTGTTATTGTTATTATTGATATTGTCTCTTCAATCTTTATCGTTGTTGTTATTATCATTATTATCATTATCATCGTTATTATCACCATTAGTAGTAGTAGTAATAGTAATATATATTTTTTTACTATTATCAGTACTATTGCTATTTTTACTATTGCTGTTGTTGTTATTCTTATTTTATTATTAATTTTATTATTATTATTATTATTATTATTATTATCATTATTATTACTATTACTATTATTACTATTGCTATTGATATTGTTATCATCATTATTATTATTATCATTATGATTGCTATTATTATCCTTATCATCATCTCAACGTCATCATCATCATTAACAACCTCATCATTATCGGTGCAATCATTTTTGTCATTTTCGCTGTCAGTATCATCATATTGATAAAGTCACCATCATTATCATCATACCCTCAGTATCGATATAGTGGATAAAGAAAAAATGTATCTAAATATATTTCCTCGAACGTAAAAATATCCTTGCCTGGGTCTTTAGCTATGATGTAAGGTAATCTAGGAAATATCTCTTTAACAAATTACTCTTCGGAAACGCTATTAAGAATTATAATATTCATACAATGATTTTATATTAAAATGATAATGATATTGGTAATGTTAAAGGTGTTCCATGCTGATGTTGATAATGAATAAATCAACGTCTGCATCATCACCATCAACAACACCAACAGCAACACCAACATCCACATCCACGTCAACACGAACATCCACATCCATATCAACACCAACACCAACATCTGCATCAACATCACCATCAACAACAACAATAGTATTTGCAATAACAGAACACGCCAATAATAATAACAACAACAGGAACAACAGCAATCATACTAGTAATAATATTAATCAAATGAGATTTTAATGATAGCAAAACTGTTTCAATCCTTTATGTTTTAATTACTATGTTCATTAATCCTCGTGGAGCACATGGTTCATTATGACAACTAGAAAAATATGAAAATGGGTGATGCTGAAAAATTATTAAGATAATGACGATATTGATAATTATCGTAATGATGATGAAAAAATATCATTAATGTCATCACAATCATAAGGGTGATGATGATGATGGTGATAATAATAACTATGAAAACATTAATGAAAGTGATAATGACATTGATAATAATGCACTTAGTAATATCAATTGTAACAATAATAACAATGATGAGATAGTTAAAATAACAAATGAAAATAATAATTATAACTAGTTTAATAATGATGATGATAATAATAAGTGTTAATAATATTATTATTAATAGCAATAATAATGATAATGATAGTAATAATAATAATAATAATGATAGTAGTAGTAATAATGATAATAACAACAACAATGATAATGAAAATAATTCAAAATAACAACAATAATAGCAACAATAATGATGATTAGAATAGAAAATAGATATGATAAAAATAACAAGATAAAACAAGAAATAATACCAATACCCGATGATGATAATGATAATTATATGTTGGTAAGAAAACAACTGATAATGGGAAAGACATGTACACCCTGAAAAGTAAATGATAATAATAATAATAAAATGATAATAATAATAATAACAATGATAATAATCATAATTAAAATAATGATAATAATAATAATCACAATAATAATAATGATAATAATGATAATAATAATAATAATAATAATAATAATAATAATAATAATAATAATAATAATAATAATAATAATAATTAATAGATAAACAAATAAATAATAAAAAAATTGTATTACTTTCTATGCAAGAGAGAATTTTGGAAGGACTGAAATATGTACCACGAGAGAAAAGGCATTCATTATATCGTATTCAAAATACAGACTACATATATATTTATTTATGTCGTTTTACTGCAAATTATTGTTATTAATATTATTGGTATTGTTACTATTATCATTGTTATGGATATCATTATTATGATTGTTATTGTTATTATTATTATCATAATTTTTATCACTATCATTATTATGATTATTATTATTATTATTATTATTATTATAATTACCATTATCATCATTTTCACCATTTTTATTATTATCATTATCATACTTATTATTAACATTATTATTATTATTATTATAATGACCATTATCATTATTATTTTCTTATCATTATTACTATCATTAATGTATCATTATTATTATTGTCTCGACCGGAAAATCTCTTTCCTGCAAGTTCAAGTTATAAGCAAGAAAATGGCCTTACCTTCATATTCTGAGCTTGAGCACCTATAAATAATGAATAATCTCGTTAGTTTAGGCAGTTAGGCAGTTTAAGAGTTACTTGAAGGAACCTCTAAGGCAATTTATATATAAATTTTCCTTTATACTTTTCATTATTATCATTATACTTTTTAACATAAGTATTAAGAATATTTTCATTATTATTATTATTATTATTATTATTATTATTATTATCATTATTTCCATTGTCATTATAATCCTTATAATTATCATTATAATCCTTGTCATTACCATTATTATTGTTGTCATTGTTATTATAAATATTCTTATTATCAAATTCTTATTATTGTTATTATTCTTATTACCATTATCTTTGTTAATATCATCATCATCAGTGTTATTGCTATTATTACTGCGACCACTTTTATCATATTTATTGATATTATCCTCATTTTTATTATTATTTTCATTATTATTATTATATTATTATATTATTATTATCATCATTATTACTATTGGTATTGTTGTTATTATTATCATCATTTATTATTATTATCATTTTTATCATTATTATTATCATTGTCATTATCGTCATCAGATTTTAGTTAATCATTATTATCAAGATTATTATTCATTATTACTATTATTGTCATAATTATTATCATTAGTGTTATCATTATTGTTA
>NW_020872321.1:158018-175518 GCF_003789085.1 Penaeus vannamei | reverse complement strand
TCTTTTCCCCGACGAAATTTAAAATAAATACGGTAAAATTAAATTGAAAATGAATAAGTAAATTTAATTAAAATGAATAAGGTAAAATAAGGTAAAATTAGAAAGAAAATAGGTACAAAAAGTAAAGGTAAAACAAACAAAATAAACGTAAACAAAGACGGAAATAAATAAAAATAAATACGAAGAGATATATATAATGGAAATAAAATGAATGAAAGGATACAAATGAAAACCCAAATAGATAACACAAAGCAAATTGGATATAAACAAAATAAATAAGAAACAAAATTACATAAATACAAAAACTAAAAAAAAAAAAAAAAAACGAATGTCTCTGAAGTATATTCTAGCTATGAGAACAGTTGCGTGACCGAAGATGGGGGTTCTTACCTACCCCCCTCCCCTCCCCTGCCTCTTCTCCCAGGTGTCCAATACAGGTATTCAATGAGAGAGAGACCGGGGGGGGGGATGACAGAGAGAGAGAATAAGAGAGAGAGGGGAGGAGAAGAAAGAAGACAGAAAGAGACTAAATCAGATAGAAAAAAAATATATACATATAAAAATCAAGATGGCGTCACAACGAGCGAGATCTCTCTCTCTTCCTCTTAATACTTCATCGTAAACCATTTACATCATATTTGGTTATAATGATTAGACATATCACAGTCAACGCAAGTTGTTTGCAGACTAAAGGACATTAGGTTTAGTGACTCAAATCGAGATCTGTGCGAGTCTGTCATTGAGTTTCTCTATGGCGGCATCTTGTTCCCCGGCTCATGCCTGAAGGAGAGTGTTCCATCATCTGCAAATGCAGGAACGAGATGGAGATAGTCACTAAGGAAGATATTCCATAACAGAGGGCTTAATATGCTTCCTTGAGGAACACCTGTTTTGATGTCGTAGTAAGCTGAGTGTTTTCCATTGAGAACTACTCATTTGTCTGTCGAGGTCATTTTTCAATTGGAGCACGAGTTTGCTGTCCACTCCAAACGATCTTAACTTGCGTAACAAAACTAGGTGCCATACCCTGTCAAAGGCTCCCTCCATGTCCAGGGTAAAATCACAAGTGCGCTTCCTGCGGTCGAGAACAGCTAACCAGTCTGCAGTCATCTGTAACTGGAGGTCGGCAGCAGAGCGGGTCTTCCGAAAACCATACTGCCGGGTAGACAGAAGATGGTTTTTGTTTAAGAGGTTGGTTAGGTATGGAGATGCTATTTTTCAAATATCTTGCTGATGACTGACAGCATGTAAATTGCCCGGTAAGTTTTTGGACTGGATTTCCCCCCTTTTAAAGATGGGAACATTCCTCTCCTCCCCCCCCCATCTCTCTCTCTCTCCTCTTTATTTGTCTGTCTCCCTCCCTTCATCTCTCTCTCTTTGTAAACTTTGGTGTCCTTCAGCCTTCCATGCAGACGCAGATTTAAGCCTCCCTCCGACGCTGCTTCGGGTTCCTTTTCCTTTCTTCTTTCCTTCTATTTTCTTTACTTTTCTCTCACTTTGATGATACTCGTCTTTGTAACTGGAATGACGGGATTTTTCTTTCATCTCTTCGCTTGCAACTTTTTGGCCATTTTGTAATTTGTTATCCGAGACTTGAGTTTCTCTTTCTCTCTCAGACTTTTCCTTGAGTTCTTTTTTGTTACAGTTCGGGAAATGTTTCTGATTGCTTCCTCTCTCCTTGTTTTCATCTTTGTCTTTCATATATATATATATATATATATATTTTATCACCCCCCCCTTTTCTCTCCTCTCTTTCTCTCTCTCGATCTCTGTCTTTTTCCCTAACCTTTATTCTATCTAATCTTTATATCTCTGCACTCCTCTTCTTTGTCATGTGTGTCTGTATCTCTCCTTGGATACAAGTTATTGCATTTTTCTTCTCACTCTCACATTCTCAAAGCATTATAGAGTATACATAGTCCTCTTTCTTTAAAAGAGAGAAAGAGAATCGAAAGGAATTCAAACTTTCCACCTTATTTATGCATACGGCGTAAACTCTGCAACTGCCAGAAAAATAATGTATTAAGGTTCAATATCTCCACATCATTTCCAGCACTTTTGTTCTATTCTCTCTATCTATCTATCTATCCCGTATTTTTCGCTTCCCTGCTTTGATGATGACTTATATCGAAACGCAAGTAACATTATTATAGGTACTAGTAGTATCACATTTTTCTTGCTTCCTTGCCATTGCTATAGCTACTAATATTAACAAAGCTTATGTTTTTATATTCATAAAATGTATAGTGGACACTCGAAATTATTTAAGTGAACCCGATGTAAAAGAGAAAAAGAAAGAAAGATGGAAATAAATAAAAATAAATACGAATTGATATAAAGTAATGCAAATGAATGAAAGAATACAAATGAAAACCAAAGCAGATAAACAGTCAAAAAGCAAATTGGGCAATAACAAATCAATATGAAACAAATATAATTACATAAACACAGAAAAATAAAATGAAAACGACGAATGTCTCTGGACTAAATTCTAATTATGTGAACAGAGAGACGGGTGGAAGAGGGGGAAAGAGAGAGAGAGAGAGGGGGGGGGGCGTAGAAATTAAGGGAGAAAAAGACGAAAACAGAAAGATAAAAAAAATAGATACAGATTTTAAAAATAAAGATATTTGGCGTCCAACACATGTATCCAACAAGCGGGATCTCGCCCTCTCTTTCTTAATACTTCATTGCAAAATATTTACATCATATTTGGTTATAGTGATTACAAATATTACAGTCAAAATAAGATTTTACAGACTAAAGGAATTCGTGTTTCGTGACACCTATCTTAAAGTCAAACCTCAAACAATTATTCACGTACTATAGCATATATGAATAAAATGCTTATTATACGCATAAAATCATATTACATGCATAAAATCATCTATCATTGGTCTTCAGCCACACATGTGCTTTGCATATGAAAGTTTGTATGAATTGAGCTTCAACATCAAGGTTACGAATGAATAGACCCCTTAATCTGAAATTTGCGCCATGCAATAACGAGGTTCCTCTCGTGCGGCGGCCGCTTGTTCTTTGATCCCCGTGGGGCGTGCAGCTCGTCTTCCCTGTGTTGAAGGCTATAGAGGTTCAGCTGATAATGTTGGGTCCTGTCTTCGATGATTTCCTTCGCTCTTTCTTGTATTCTCTCCAAAATGTTTCCTCCTCCCCACGTGCGGCAGGAGCATTCGAATAAAGAATTTGTGCCGTGTAGGAGAGCTCCTTCCCTTCACCGTTCAGCAGCCAGCGAAGCCCTTATCGTCAAGCTTTCTATGTGACTTTTCAATGTCATTTTTTCAAATATGATAACCAGGATTTCAGTTTCCTCTTGTGGTCTTATTTTCCCCCACTGAAGACGATTTGGATATCACTGTTTGTCTTCTCGACAACTGCAAGCTGGGTTCTATTCAGGGCAAAGACCTGCCATTTCTCTCCCTCGCCTCAGTCGAGATTTGCGAGGTGGAGCAAGTCACTGAGGAAGATATTCCACAACAGAGGGCCTAATATGCTTCCTTGATGCCGTAGTAAGCTGAGTGTTTTCCATTGACAACTATTCATTTGTCTGTCGAGTAGGTATTTTTGCAATAGGACCAGGAGTTCGCTGTCCACTCCAAATGATCTTAACTTGCTTAACAAACCTAGGTGCCATACCCTGTCAAAGGCTCCATCCATGTCCAGGGTAAAATCACAAGTGCGCTTCCTGCGGTCGAGAACAGCTGACCAGTCTGCAGTCATCTGTAACTGGAGGTCGGCAGCAGAGCGAGTCTTCCGAAAACCATACTGCCGGGTAGACAGAAGATGGTTTTTGTTTAAGAGGTTGGTTAGGTATGGTGATGCTATTTTTCAAATATCTTGCTGATGACTGACAGCAACTAAATTGCCCGGTAAGTTTTTGGACTGTATTTCCCCCCCTTTTTAAAGATGGGAACATTCCTCTCTCTCTCTCTCTCCCTCCCTCCCCCTCTCCTCTCTTTCTATGACTGTCTGTCTCTCTCTCTCTCTCTCTATGTCTCTTTCATCCCTTCCTCTCTCTCTCTCTCACTTTGTAAACTTTGGTGTCCTTCAGCCTTCCATGCAGGCGCAGATTTCAGCCTCCTGCTAAGTTTCGTTTCCTGTGAACCTCCGACGCTGCTTCGGATACCTTTTTTTCTTTCTTTCCTTCTATTTTCTTTACTTTTCTCTCACTTTGATGGTACTCGTCCTTGCAACTGGAATGACGGGATTTTTCTTTTCATCTCTTCGCTTGCAACTTTTTGGCCTTTTTTTGTAATTTGTTATCCGAGACTTGAGTTTCTCTGTCTTTCTCAGGCTCTTCCTTGAATTTCTTTTTGTTACAGTTCGGCAAATTTTTCTGATTACTTCCTCTCCTCTTGTCTTCATTTTTGTCTTTCAAAACTTATATATTTTTTACCTATCACCCTCTCTTTCTTTCTCTCTCTCTTTCCCCCGTTCCCTCTCTCTCTCTCTCTCGCTCTCTTTCTTTGTATGTCTCTCTCTCTCTCCCTTCCTCTCTTTCTCTCTGTATGTCTCTATCTCCCCTCTCCCTTCATCCCTCCCTCTCTATCTCTCTCTCTCTCTGTATGTCTCTCTCTCCCTCTTCTCCTCCTCTCTCTCTCTCTCTCTCTCTCTCTCGTCTCTCGCTCTCGCTCTCTTTCTTTGTATGTCTCTCTCTCTCTCTCTCTCTCTCTCTCTGGTTCTCTCTCTCTCTTCCTTCCTCTCTCTCTCTCGCTCTCTTTTCTTTGTATGTCCTCTCTTTCTCTCTCTCCTCTCTTCCTCCTCTCTCTCTCTCTCTCTCTCCTTCTCTCTCTCTCTCTCTCTCTTCCTCTCTCTCTCTCTCTCTCTCTCTCTCTCTCTCTCTCTCTCTTCCTCTTTCCCCTCCTCTCTTCTCTCTCTCTCTCTCTCTCTCTCTCTCTCTCTCTCTCTCTCTCTCTCTCTCTCTCTCTCTCCTTCTCTTTCCCCTCCCTCACCTCTCTGTGTGTGTGTGTGTGTGTGCGTGTGTGTGCGTGTGTGTGTGTGTGCGTGCGCGCTTGCTGGCGCAGCGGTAAGGTGCTGGTCTAGCAATCTTGTGGACCTGCGTTCAATCCCACGCCCAGCCAGTGAATGGTAACCCCGGCTATTCCTGCACACAAGGAAGATTTGGGCAAAATAAAACAGACAGTATGTCACAGCAGAGAATATCCATTGTAACAAATGGAATAAAAAAACTAAATCTAATCTAAAATCACACACTCTCACTCACTCACTCACCCACTCACTCACTCTCTTCCTCTTCTCAACATCATCAGAATGCCTACTCGATAACCAGGGACAGTTTGACATGAAGTTTGTGTTGAATATTGATACTTTTTTCTTTATGGAGTCCTTCCTACCCTTACCTTCCTTTCTTGATCGGAGCGTCTAGGTCATTGCTTTGATAAAGATGATCTGTATCTGTTTCAGAAAGACGAAAAAAAATAATTTTCAATGATTCTCCTATATCCACTATCCCCTCTACATTTCATCTAGAAATAAATAATGAAAATATATTGATTAATGAAAGCTTTTAAAGAATATAGAAAAATGTAATTAAGTAGATACAATATACAAATACAGATAATTTGGATCCAGCGAGCGACAGTGTCATTCAGATTTTAGGCTCTCACTGTTTCGTTTCCTGTAAACTTCCGACGCTGTTCAGTGTGTTATAGTATCTCTCTTTTCTCTCTCTTTTACCTTTTCTTTACTTTCCTCTTGTTACTTTGATGAGACTCGTCCTTGCGACTGGAATGACAGGGTTTTTTCTTTTCATCTCTTCGCTTGCAACTTTTTGGCCATTTTTTGGCAATTTGTTATCCAAGACTTGAGTTTCTCTTACTTTCTCAGACTTTTCCTTTGAATTTCTTTTTTCTTTTTTTTTTTATACAGTTCGACAGATGTTTCTGATTGCTCTTTCTGTCCTTCTCCAGATCAATATCTTTCAAATCTCTCTCTCTCTCTCTCTCTCTCTCACACACACACACACACACACACACACACACACACACACATACACACACATACACATACACATACACATACACATACACATACACATACACACACACACATACACATACACATACACATACACATACACACACACACACACACACACACACACACACCACACAGAAGAGAGAAGAGAGAGAGATGAGAGAGAGAGAGAGAAGAGAGAGAGAGAGAGAGAGAGAGAGAGAGAGAGAGCATCAACAACAGATTGGACCGGAATGTTTGTGATGTCCATTGATACTTTTTCCTAATTTGAGTTTTTGTTTCCTCTTTCTGTGAGTATGAAAAGTATGGTTCTTTTTAGCTACGAATCTTCCTACCTCCCCTTTCTTCTTTTCATTACTTAGGTACGCATACACACCCACGTAAATGCGTGTCTAAATACACACACACACACACATACACACACACACACACACACACACACACACACACACACACACATATATATATATATATATATATATATATATATATATATATATATATATATATATGTATATATATTCATACATACATATACATATATACATATATGTGTGTGTGTGTGTGTGTGTGTGTATGTGTGTGTGTGTGTGTGTGTGTGTGTGTGTGTGTGTGTGTGTGTGTGTGTGTGTGTGTGTGTGTGTGTGTGTGTGTGTGTGTGTGTGTGTGTGTGTGTGTGTGTGTGTGTGTGTGTGTACAAAAAGAAGTAGCAGATAATACTTATTCAGTACATAATTCTAATAAGCTAACTATGCAGTGCATAAGGAATCCGGAATATATATGAAATATCATAACGCATGAGAGTAAAGCCTAATAGAACATATTTTTTTGTTCATTTATTAGCAGGATAACAAAAGTTTTTTTTCTTCTTCTTCTTTTTTAATCGGAAGTTTGTCAAAGCATAACTTAGATTTTACTAAATTCTGGTGATAATCCGGATCGTGATCCGAATCCAGCATTTTTTTTTTTTTTTTTTTTTTTAATGATTGCATCATTAATGTTTATGGACGTCACCTGTGTACTAGAGAAAGGTGATTTTTTTTATTGTATCAGTGAACTTAATGCCTTGACAGAGGTATGCGCTCTCTGAGTGCTTCTAGTTTTAAGATAGGACTAATTTTTAATGACTACGGCCTTTTGTCGGCAAATTAAAACCTTACACCGCCCTTCTACGCCGCATTCGCGACGGCCCTGTGCAAAGTAGCTTAATTAGCCAGGATTCTCTCAATTATAATTACACACTTTGGCAGATGTCTTCAGTCACAGCAGTAATTCATCTGGATCTACTTATTGGAATACTTAATGCCGTAATTTTACTATCAATAGAAAAAAATCGAATCTTCTAAGTAAATGCCATAACCTTATTTTTCAAAGAGCTGTGCTCGTCTGTCTGTTTTTTTTTTTTTTACCATCAGGTCATAATTATTTTATTCTTTGGTTTACGGATTTTATTTCTTAAAACCTCAGACAGGCGGTCGCAAAATAAAAATAGAAATAAATGGGTTTGAGTTTATTGATTCCTGGAATCATGTGACAGGCGGTAGAAAATCGAATGAAGTCTTCTCAAAAGTTAATTAATGCCGTAACCCTATTTTTCAGAGGGGAGTTATGCTTGTCTGTCTTTTCTTTTTTGATCATCAGGCCATCATTATTATATTCCTTAGTTTATGGACTTTATTTCTTAGAACCTCTAACAGGCGGTCGAAAAAAGGGCGTTTTAACTTTTTTTTAGAACTGTTTATTGATTCCTGGAATCATGTAACAAGCGGTGAAAAAAAAAAAAATATTGTAATACCGATGACAAAACTACACGTCTGGAATCAGTATTGTCCATGTGCCCAAAGAAAGCAATGATCTCCTTTAACAGAACCGATGACATATTGTGCCTGAAACAAACGGCAGATACCATCAATTCTTAAGGTTTCTATAGGTATTATTGCCCAGAAAAACAGAACATCGGAATTAAAGTTGATTTCTCAATTATTTCTATATTAAAAAATCGGAAAAAAAACAAGTGCGGCAGATCCGTAACAAAAATTAAATAACTGTCGCCTCACTCTTTAAATAAGGTTGATCATAAACAAGCACTGTCCGTATGGAAAAAGATTAGGGATCCATCCGTTTATTTTATTACCGAACCCTATTTCTATATTCATAAACCGTGAGGTTGTTACCTCCGCAAAGGTGATCATATTTTTAGTAGCATTGATTAGTTTGTTGGTTAGTTGATTAACAAGTTATGAACAGATTTCAATTATTTTTGGCAGAGGCGTGTTTTAGCCTTTATAAAGGGAAGGCCTAGTCCCTACCCACATTTTCATATAGAACTATTCATTGAAGAATAAAGAATCAATACCAGGTTAGATTTTTTGACCTGGTATTGTATTCCCCTGCGCCCATCGTCTGCTAAATAATTGACATCAGCGCCACCAAGCGTGCGTGAAGACACACCATATATGTGACTGTGAGCGATCCAGACAATGCGCAATGTGAGTAGGCTAAACAATAAGAACTTTCGAACGAACTTTTTTTAGCAAAACCGATTCGAGCAACTCTGAATCAATTGATCTCAATGAGGGAGGGTTTGAAGAGTGTGTTCTTGTTGATGGTGTCATAAAAGGCTATCAATTGGAGCCCCACGATGACAATGCTGACGTCAGCTCAGAATCGTGTGATTCGTCGGTACCGGGTTCTGAAAGTGAAAGTGCAGAGGAAGATGCGAATTTGGCCCAGTGGAGGAAGAGGATGAACACTATGGATTAGTAGTTAGTTTTAAAATTTCTATACCTTTGGAGAAAAGTTGTAGATAATAAATTTTTGGTAGATTTATTGCGAGATTTGGCTAGGGCAGGGGGCCTAAACTATTCACGTTCCTCACAACCTGAACCGACTGATAAAATGCACCAGGCCAGGCCTACAAATGTACAGAGAAAAATGTACATCCCACATGGCGTAGGTCATGTGACAAACCCATGTTGCAAACAGCATAGTCTTAATCATAATTTCACTTCTTCGGGTGTAAATGCAGCAAGTGCCAGAATTCTTCAATTCCGGAGGAGAATGCATGCTGTAGAGAGAAGTCGGCAGTAGATGCAGTCATTGAAGAATATAACGGCGACTTCAGGCCTGAGATTTCCCTGGGCCATTTAGTGATCTGTACATGCCGAGGTGTTGATCATTCCGATAATCACCTCATATTCCTCGAGCTTATGAACGCAGCGGCTCCACAATGGAAATGAGGGGTTATATTGCAAAGGCTATACAGTATAGTATTCACATTCCAAATTTTACAAATTGAATTTCAAGATTAGTGGCAGAGAAAGTAATGAGGCTTACTTGGACAAGTTCCATGGCAATGAACTTGTTATCGAGATCCACCAGTGAGTACGGCCCATACATGGCAATATGGCCACATGTATCTGATCTTCCATCACCACCAACTGCAAGAGGGGCATCAGTCTTCCTTACATCAGATAGAAGTTTTTGCTGTTCCTTACTCCAAACTTCCTTCCTAAAATTGATGATTTAAATTGTAATATTTCATTGAATATCATCAAAATAGCCTGTGGTGAGAAGAGTGGGTGATTATGTTTAATGTATGATTTTCAAGTGGAATTGCCAGTGGGAGTCAAGCCAAAGGCCTGTATTTTCTACTCAACTAGAAGGAATTAAGTATACCTATTTTCATTAATACCTCCATGCTCTCAGAGAATGAATGAAAGGTGTTTTATTTAATGTGTAGGATACCAGGCCAGACTATTTTTCAGAATAGCACATGTTCATGCTTATATTTGTACAATATCCAACAGTATTATAGTTACAATGGCTATTCAGGTGTTTTTGACTTCATAAAGTCTTGTTGGCCTGGTATCCTACAAATTAAAATAAATACTAAACTCCTTCAAGCTGAGTAAAATGAATATAGGCCTATGCCTTGTCTCCCACTGCGAGCAATTCCACTTGAGAGTCACACATGCATAAACATAATATCCCACACTTATCCACAGGCTATTTTTGACGATTGTTCAATGAAAATATAAACTTTAAAATCCTTATTTCTATTCATTTTGAAAGCTGAAAAGATCAAATGAATAATAAAAACCCATGTTTTTTTTCTAAAAATAAATCACAACTTTTATGACATCATTAAAGTCAGACGTCATGACACCTCGAGTTGCTACTGATCAAGCCTTGCCCATGGTGTTATGTCATAGACGTGTGGCGGCGCTGCAATTGCATTTTTTAGCAGACGACATTTTCAGGTAATTTTACGGGTGCAAAGTTCCAAGGTGAGGGCCGACAGATAAGGTTTCGTCTTATTTATCGTACATAACATAAACTAAAGGGGACTGGCTTTTTTTTTTTTCATTTTTCGATTTTTCTAGCCAATTTGATGAAACTCACCCTTTTATTTAGACCTTAGCCTGATCCCTTTGGTATATATATATATATATATATATATATATATATATATATATATATATATATATATATATATATATATATATATATATATATTTTTTTTTTTTTTCTTTCTTTCTTTTCTTTTTCGAAATTGGCCAAAAAGGTTTTGAATTATCACCCAAAACCGAAAGTTTACTTTTCTTTTTTTTTTTCTCTTTTTCATGCAGCAGGCGGGGGGGGGGGGGCTCTCACATCTTCTAAAATGAGAAAATATTAAATTTTATTTTTATTTTTTTTCTACAAAATGAGCCACAATATGTTAATTTGGGACATAATTTATGCCCGTGAGGATTTTCCCCCTCCCCTAAAGGTAGTTTTCGAGTTATCGACATTTTTCGTTTTCCTCATCTTCTCATGTATTGGTATTTTAGATTAGTATACCTCATTCCTAACGGTTTCTCAAAATCTAACGAATGGTGTAGCAGGTTAGCAGTAATTTTGGGTGTTTATAGGCCTACATTGACCATTAAAAATAAAAAAAAAATACAGCCATTCTGATTTCATATCAGAATAGAACAATCTTTTTACTATGATATGCAGAAGCTAATACGTAGAAGTCGACTTTATTTATTTGTTTGTTTTTATTTATTATTATTTATTTATCATTTAAATATATATATATATATATATATATATATATATATATATATATATATATATATATATTATGAGTGAGTGAATATTTTACGAAGGAGACTATTTCAACACCTTAATAAGGGATACTGAAAATATGTCACTTTTATAAGACGCACACAAAAATATCGCAAATTCTTATTTCAACATGTAATAAGATCTGCTATTCAGCTTCAAAATGAGCCATATGTTAAAATTGGACTGAAAATAGGTGTGCTATGCATAAAAATGTGAAGGAACCAAACATCGCGAGTTTTTTTTTTTTTTTTTCTTTTCTTTCTTTCCTATATTTATTATTTATTTATTATTTATTTATTTTTTTATTTATTTTTTTTTTGCTCATGAAATCATGTACGATGTAATTGTATATTATCATCTATTATTTATCTATTATTGTTGATCTTATGGAGTTTTACGATGTATAATACTGGTCGAAAAAATGATCGTTCTCTAGCCGGACGGGTATCATACGCTTCCTATTCTCAGCCCAGCTGGGCGACAGAGTTACCGATGCATACAATTTTCGTCTGCTATGCGATCATTTGAAGCGCGGGAAGTAACACCCGCAGATTTGCGGACCGCAGCACGCACTCATGCGTGCAAAATGTTCGCAAAAATGTATTTTACGTTTTTTTCATAGTAAATGGCTTAGCTGATATTTGCACAATAAATAAATATTTCGTATGGTTTGAATCATTTATTCTACAAATAATTTGATGAAAACTATTTGCATATTTTCATACGTTTGTATTTTCGAGAAGCTATTGAGAGTTAGCTATGGAAACATGCCTCCTCTCTAACTTCTAGAGATCGACACCAACTGTAAGTACTAATACCAAATGTAGTGTCATTACATGTAATGAATAATTGGTATATATGGTTTTGTTTCAACCATAACACATTTCTGAATTGTCTCCTCTAGGCTCTGACCGCTGCTGTATTCCTGATCCTGATCATGGCCCCAAATCGGAAGTTCCGCCCTACCTGGTTGGAGAATGAAGTCTTCAAGGAATGGTTGGAGAATGCTGAAGACCCTTACAAAGCTCATTGCAAACCTGCAAGACCTCTCTTACCGCTGACATCAACTCTGAAGCCTCATTCTACTTCCAAACACCACACTCGTCTACATGAGGAAATGCAGAGAGCACAACCCAAGGACTTCAGCGACGACGATGCTGTGACTGTAACGGAAATCAAATTCACATTTTTTTTTATTCTTTGTAGAACATAACATTCCTTTTAATACTGCTTGACCATCTGATTGATTTATTAAAAGGTACTTTCCCCGAGTGTTCTACCCTTCAAAAATGCTATTTGAAAAGGACAAAAGCAAAAAATTTAATAGATAAAATGGGAGACTTTGAAAGACAAGAACTAAATTAAAAATTAAGAGATAAATTCTCAATTATAATTGATGAGACTACTGATATCAGTACAACAAAAAGTTGTGGCATAGTAAAATATTACGATCCAGATAGCAAGACAATTCAAAGTAGACTCCTGGACCTTGCAAACATTTTCTCAACCACAAACACAACAGGTGCAACAGGTGGAAGACTGTATGAAATAATAATACAATATTTTGACAAATATGAAATACCAAAAGAAAATTTAATTGTTTTGCTTCTGATGGGGCGAGTAAAATTACAGGCAAACACAATTCTCTCACAAGCCGCCTGAATGATAAAATGCCTGGAATTACCATACTCAAATGTATTTGTCATTCTGTACACTTGTGCTCCTCCCAAGCAGGCAAATGTCTTCCTCGCAAATGCGAAGATCTTGTGAGGAATATACACAACCATTTCTCCCATAGGGCCAAAAGAATTCATATCAAAGAATTTCAATATTTTTGTGATGTAAAACCTCACAAATTACTACATGTGTGCCAGACAAGGTGGTTATCATACCATGCGGCTGTAAAAAGGTTGCTGGGACAGTGGGAGCCTCTCAAACTGTATTTCTTTAATATCAGTGCAGAGGAAAGACTCTACGCAACAATAAGCATATTGGACACAATGAACGAACCATCTACAAAACTCTATTATACTTTTCTTAATTTCATTTTGCCTAAATGCAACCAGCTCAACCTACTTTTCCAACAGCAAGGACCAACCATCCAAGCCCTACACAAAAATGCATGAACTCTACACAGATTTGTTGTGGTGCTTTATAAAGAGAAATGAAATAAGGCAAACGATAGAACAACCATTGACATTGAGAACGATTCAAATCATCTTCCATTTTACCAGATGTATCTTGGATCAGAAATGCACGGCCTCATACAATCAAAGGAATACAGACACAACAAAGATTTGCTAGAGAATGTATTCAGCACCTGCAAACAATTTCTCATCATTGCTTACAAAGAAATAAAGAAAAAAGGTTCCTTCTTTCAAACAAGCAAATTCAAATGTGCCACATTTTTGTCCCCCAAAACTTTCTAGATGAAGGATCTAGAGTGTCAATGCCATCTCTGAGAGACCTTGTCACTGCTTTTCCGAGGATCTCTATTAATCCACATCTGGATAATGAATGGAGAGCAGTAGACCATAATCTAATTCCGGAGGAAATGAGGAATATTATAAACCCGGAAACAAATTTTACTGCAATCGGTATCCTTCGGGATGAGCTAGAGCAGCCCATGTTCGAAACCATTTCCGAATTTGCTCTTCAAATATTAAGTTTATTTACATCTAATGTTGATGTAGAAAGGTTATTCTCGAAGGTAAACTCGTTGAAATCAAAGATAAGAAATACTCTTACATCCCTCATATTATCTTCTGAAATGATAAAAGTTGCAGAGGATGTTTCAAGTTTAAACTACATCTACAATTGGTTATATATATATATATATATATATATATATATATATATATATATATATATATATATATATATATATATATATATATATATATATATATATATACTATATATATATATATATATATATATATATATATATATATATATATATATATATATATATATATATATATATATATATATATATATATATATATATATACTACAAGTTTGTTTGTTTTTTTTGTTTTCAAATTAAATTGTAAATACAATATATATATATATATATATATAATATATATATTATATATATATATATATATATGCAGTTGTTTTTTTAAATACATTGTCTTATTTTGATGTAAGTTTTTTTTTTTTTACATTTCCATCATTTTGTGTACATAAAATTTTCTTCAGTCCCCCACTGATATCTATTTGTTTTCTTTGTTTACGCTATTAGAAAACTGTTGTGCGAGCAAGTGGCTGCGCGCAGGACGAGAACCCTGCTGGGCGACATCAGGCCATGCCTCACAAGTCATTTCACCCGAGGATCTGAGGTGTTCAACTCTACGGGGCAACATATCTAATTTTCACTCTCAGACTCCTGTGAAATGGCGATATATAAGTACAGGACGGTGCAAAAATATGTATAAAGGTTATGTTAGGATATATAGATCATTTCCGTGTATTATATGACCTTTTGTTTATTTATATTCTGTTTGAGTCCTTGTCTATTAGTTGATTGTTGTTTTTTATTTTGTTTTCAGATATTTTTAAAAGTTATGAACACATTTAAATGAGATTTTTACCTAACCTGGATGCCGATTGCAATTTTGGTGATGTGTACCATGGTTCAAAATCAGGATTTTTTTTTTCCAACTCAAAAAGTTATGGATGGATTTTGATGAAATTTTTACCTGAGGTGTGTCTTAGCCTAATATTCCATAAAATTTTGGTGGTGATTTTGCTCATAGATCAAACTATTTCTGATGAAAACAAGGAAAATTAAATATTCCACATGAGTTGCATATTAGTTTTTTTTTTTTTTTTTTGACGTTTGCCAGATTTTTTTTAATTATACCAAAAATTTAAACTTGGTCTCATCTTACGTAATATTTAGTAAGCTATCAGAAAATAATCTCATGTGTTTTATTACCTCTCATTTTTATGTCACAATTGTCGATTATTTTCTAAGATAAAGTGAAAAAATTAGTATTTCGGTCGACATCGTAGAGGGCCGCTGCCACCTATAAAACATCGGTCGGGCCTTGAAATTTTCAGGAAAGAATCGGGGGCCTGTTACTCCTTGGAAGTGTATTTAACTGAATTTCGGCAAGATGGGCGGAAAACGCTGAAAAAAGACCAGACGGTCTCCCTAAAACAAGAATAACGTGTAAAGCACTAGACCTTCCCTTTAAATCTTTGTTGGTGGTCCAGATCATGATCCGGATTCAGGATTTTTTTTTAAAGGAGTAATTAGCATTGCGAGATAAGTAAACACGGCCGTCAGCTGTGTACTTGAAAATGAGTTAACTTTAATGTAAATTTCTTGTGAATATTGTTACTGCATCAGAGACCCCTTTGCCTTGGCGGAGGTATGCGCTCTCAGAGTGCTTATAGTTTCCTGCTTCCGTCTGTTTAATTCATGGCATTCATAAGCCAAATACTAAAGTTGGTGTTAGTACGTCTTTAAAAATAAATTGTTCGATATTAGCCTCTTTCATAACAAACGATTTTTGCAATGATTCCTGCAAAAAATCAGTTTTCCTGCTGTAGCAGATTGAAATATTGCCTTTCCCTTATCCAAATCCTACCCATTAATATATTTGCCTTTAATGCTATAGAATTTTGCGAAAATTCTACACTTGAACAAGTAACAGACCGTATTAAGAAAAGTGTTTGGCGCTTTATTGCTCAGTACTTCTCAGTGCCTCATTCAAGTCCACCAACTAAGAAAGTAATTAAGGAACTATTAATAGAAAATCTAAGAGTTACTTCCCCCTGAAACCACTGATTACTTTAACCCTCAAGATTCCGAACTGTTTTAAGTTAAAGACACTTCCATTCTGTCTCATCAGAAAGGTGAGTCTCGGTTCACTGCTCAATTAGAACTTGGAAAGTATATTTAGATTAGAAATAGAGAAATAGAAATAGCTAAACTTGAATTAGAAGACAGAAAATTAAGATCTAAATTAAATCCCACTGGCGATAGCGATTTTATCAACAATGACTCATTTAACTTGACCAAGAAGTTGCCCCTTGTTTCTTCATTTGTTGAAAATGATCCTGATGGCCCATTTCGTAACTGCTACACAGTGTTGCAGTTCTCTCTCTCTCTCTCTCTCTTATTTCTTCTTTACTTTCCTCTCGTTACTTTACTAATACTCGTTCTTACAACTGGAATGACAAGATTTTTTCTTTTCATTTCTTTGCTTGCAACTTTTTGGCCATTTTTTTGCAATTTGTTATCCGAGACTTAAGTTTCTCTCTTTCTAAACTTTTCCTTTCGGTTTCTTTTTGTATAGTGCGGCATATGTTTCTGATTGCTTTTTCTCGTTTTCCTATCTTTCCAAATTTGTCTGTTTCTCTTAGCTTCTCTCTCTCTCTCTCATGTGTATTTTTATTGCATTTCTCCTTCGGAAAGTATAATAGGGTATGTAATGTCCTGTCACTTTTTTCTTTCCTCCACACACACACACACACACACACATACACACACACACACACACACACATACTTAAACTCGCACGCTTAAACACACAAACATATACTCAAAACACCCATAACCAAACGTTATCCAGAAATAACAGAAACTACAATATCCGTACCCTTATCAAATCAACAATGTCAATTCTTCTTAGTGTAATAATCCTCCTTCATCCCGGAGCTGCGAGATCGCCTTCTCAAGCATCAGGATCAGAATATCTCCTCGACAGCGTGGGACTTTCCGGGAGCAAGTTTGTGTTTGTCCAAGTGTATGTTCTTGTTTCCCCTTAGTGGGTGTGTGCGTGGGTATCTCTCTCTCTCTCTCTCTCTCTCTCTTTCTCTCTCTCTCTTCTCTCTCTCTCTCTCTCTCTCTCTCTCTCTCTCTCTCTCTCTCTCTCTCTCTCTCTCTCTCTCTCTCTCTCTCTCTCTCTCTCTCTCTCTCTCTCTCTCCCTCTCCCTCTCCCTCTCCCTCTCCCTCTCCCTCTCCCTCTCTCTCTCTCTCTCTCTGTTGTACGTCATTTTCTTAGTTGCATCTTGTTTTCTTACTGTTCTGCACTTTTCTTGTTTTCTTGTTTTATCTTCATTCTTTCCAAACCTATATATTACATATCATTCATAAAGATGGAATCAGTTCCTTACCATAGCCCAATGGTAAACACAGCAAAATCTAATAATACAGGCGTATAAATTTGAGAATAGCTCTTCCATCTTATGAAGATCTCTCTGTAAGTGTATTCTCAATATGTAAATCTCCAACACAACTGCAGAAAAGCTTGACAACACATGGAATATCCCATATTTTTCGGCGCAGTTGCTCTAAATACCCGTTTTTTTTCCGCGAGGTATCGTTTTGATGTAACATGAAGAATGACAG
>NW_020872321.1:145612-148112 GCF_003789085.1 Penaeus vannamei | reverse complement strand
TTTGTGTTTTGGTTTATTCTCTTTCTTTTCTTTGTTGTCTTTTTTTCTTTTTTATCGTTTCCATTTCTTTTTTTTCTTCTCGTCCCTGTTTTTGGTGTTTTAGTTATTCCTTTTTCCTTTTTTTTCTCTCTTCTTCCCCTATTTCTTTTGTCTTTTGGTTATTTATTTACTTTCTTTTTATTCGCTCCTCTTCTTTCTCTTTTTCTATTGTAATTTTTAAGACTATTCCTTTATTTTTTTGTGGAACGGGGTAGTTATTTTTATTGTTTGTGTGTTCCTTTTATTTATTTTGTTTTATTATAATTGTTGTTATTCTGAAAATATACATATATATTATATATTCTCATTCTCCCTCCCATTTCTCCCCACATTCCATCCCTCTCCTTCCTTATCCTTCCCACCACATTCATATTCCATAATTTTCTTCCTCCCTCTTTTTTCTCTATCCTTCATTCCCCCCCTCCGCCCCCTCCCTTTTTCTTTTCTTCCAGCTCTATATTCTCCCTTCTCCACCCACCTTCCCATTCCCCCTTCCCTCCGCTTCTCTTTTTCTTCTCATTCCCCTCCATCTCTCCTTTTTCATTTCCCTTCCTGTCTCTCTCTCTCTCCAAGTTCCCCTCCTAACCACTCTCCTCTCTCTCCTTTTCCTCTCTCTCTTTCTCCTTCCTCCTCATCCTCCCTCCCTCCCACCCCTCTCCTCCTTCCTGTCTCCCTCGCTCCCACCAATTCCCTCTTACCACCTCTCTCTCCTCCCTCCTTCTCTCAACTCCCCCTCTCCCTCTCTACATCCCTCCTCCGTTCCCCTCCCATCTCCCTCTTCTTTGCTCTCCTCCTCCCCCAAATTCCCTCCCCTCCTCCCTCCTCTCTACCTCTTCCTGCTCCTCCTCCCTGCTCTCCTGCTCCCTCCACCGTAATTCCCCTCCCCCTCCCTCGCTCCTCCTCCCCTCTTCGCCTTCCTGCTCTCCCTCCTACCACCTCTCTCTCTCTCCTTCCTCCTTCTCCCACCCATCCCAATCCTTCTTTCCCTCCCTCCCTCCCCTCTCCCTACTTCCTGCTCTCCCTCCTTCCATCTTCCCCTCTTCCCTTCTCCACGGGGGGCAAGAGGGGGGCGCTTTTGACCGCCAAGACCCTCACCAGAAGGGAAGTCGGATTTGGGAGAAGGTCCATTTGCCTTTCAGGAAGTGAGGGGGGGAGGGGGTGTACTAGGGGTGGGGGGTTTGGTAGGGGTAGGGTGGGTAAGAGTGTTGGGTAAGGGTTTGGGTGGGGGAGGGGAGGGTACTAGGGTTAGTGGGTGGGTAAGGAGTGGGGGGTAAGGTTGGTGGGGTGGGTTAGGGTGGTGGGTACTAGGGTAGGTGGGGTCGATAGTAGGGATGGAGGGTAGGTGGGGATGTGGAGGTGGGGTAGGGGGAGGGTAACTAGAGTTGTTGGGGTTTGGGGTAGGGAAGGAGGGGAAGGGTGGGGTGTGGATTAAGGGGTGGGGTGACTGGGAAGGTGTGGGTTAGGTTGGGTGGTTGGGTGGGTCTAAGGGTGGTGGGCTGTGAGTAAGTGGTGGGGTGGGGGGTAAGGTGGGTTAGTTAGGGTAGCGGCTAAGGAGTGGGGGGATAGGTTAAGGATGAGGGTAAGGGGTGGGTCTGAGGGTAAGGATAAGGGTAAAGTCTGGGTAGGAGCCTAAGAATGGATGGGTAAGCGTTAGGCTAACAGGTGGGTAGATGGGTAAGGGTTTAGATAGAAGGTGCGCATGGATGGGTAAGAATTGGGGTAAGGAATGGGTGGATAGGGGTGAGGAGTGGATAGGGGTGAGAAAGAGAATAGAGAGGGGAAGAGGAAGAGGAAGAGGAAAGAGGGGGGGGAGGTGTTTGGGAGAGAGAAAGATCTGAAAATGTTTTTTTTTTCAGTCGTACTTTCTCCTGGTAGATATGTGAATTGAGAGATAAAGATATATATTAAACAAAGAGGAGGGAGAAAAAGATAAAGAGAAAAAAAGGAAGAGAGAATTCAAAAAATGATTGAAAAAAAAAATTGAAATTGAAAAAGTGATAGAGTGAGAGAAAGGGGAGAGAGAGAGGGAGAAAGAGAGAGAGAGAGAGAAGAAAGAGCAAAAGGATAAAAGACTGAGAGAGAGAAGAGGAAGGAGGGAAGGGGAAGAAAAAGGAGACGAGACGAGAGACAGAGAGAGAGAGAGAAGAAAGAGAAGAGGAGAAGTAGAGAGAAGAGAGAGGAGAGGAGAGAGGAGAGAGAGAACAGAGAAGAGAGGAGAGAGAGAATTAAGGAGAGAGAGAGAGAGAGAGAAAGAGAGAGAGAGAGAGTAGAGAGAAAGAGCACGAGAAGAGAGAGCGAGAGAGAGAGAGAGAGAGAGAGAGGAGAGAGAGAGAGAGAGTGAAGATGGAGAGAGAGAGTAGAGAGATAGAGAGAGAGAGCGAAGAGAGAGAAAGAGAGAGAAAGAGAGAGAGAGAGAGCGAGCGAGCGAGAGAGAGGACAAGAGAGAGGATGCAGGGAGAGA
>NW_020872321.1:125612-135612 GCF_003789085.1 Penaeus vannamei | reverse complement strand
CTTGGCGAGGCTTATCAGGCGGAAGGGAGGGAGATTTTTTTTTTTTTTTTTTTTTTTTTTTGGGGGGGGGTTGTTATTGAGAGAGAGAGAGAGAACAAGAATAAGAAGTAATGTGAGAGATAGAGAGAAAGAAAGAGAGAGAGAGAGAGAATAAGAGATAGTGAGAGAGAGAGAGAGAAAGAGAACAAGAATAAGAAGTAATGTGAGAGATAGAGAGAAAGAAAGAGAGAGAGAGAGAATAAGAAATATGAGAGAGAATGAGAGATAGAGAGAGAGAAGAAATAGTGAGAGAGAGAATGAGAGAGAATGAGAGATAGTGAGAGAGAATGAGAGATAGTAAGAGAGAGAGAGGGGGGGGAGAGAATAAGAAATTATGAGCGAGAATGAGAGATAGAAAGAGAGAGAGAGAGAGAGACTAAGAAATATTGCGAAAGAGAATGATAGATAGTGAGAAAGATAATGAGAGAGAGGGAGAGAGAATAAGAAATAGTGAAAAAAGAGTTAGTGATAAAGAAAGAAAAAGAACGAGAGAGAGGGAGAGAGAATAAAAAATAATGAGAGAAAGAAAATGAGAGATAGTGAGAAAAAAAGAAAGAGAACGAGAAAGGGGGTAAGAAAATAAAAAATAGTGAGAGAAAGAACGAGAGATAGTGAGAGAGAAAGAAAGAGAATTACAGATAGTGAGAGAAAAAAATGGAAGAAGCAGAGAATGAGTGACTAAGAAAAAGAGAGCGAAACGAAAAGAGAGAGACAAACAAACAAACAAAAAAGAGTGAAAGAGTAAGAGAAAATATATTTATACCCACAGATAATTACTCTTCTACTCTCGAGCCCTACCTGTCCCCTTTTCCCACGCAATATCATATTCATAATTCCTTTATATGCATGTGCGAAGTTTATAAATATGAATGCCTATTTTTTTCCTTATATCCATCAGCAATGTCCCCCTCTCTCATTTCTCTCCGAGTTGCGTTAAGTGAATTTACAAGAACGAAAGGAAATGAAAATTGTGATAAAAGGGAAGGACAGACAGACAGATGGATAATTTGCAGCGGGTGTAAGGGTAGAATAGAAAATGAGAGAGGGAAGGAGAAATACAGAAAGAGAGGAGGAAGGGGGGGGAGGGAGGAGAGAGGAGGGAGGGAGAGAGAGAGAGAGAGAGAGAGAGAGAGAGAGAGAGAGAGAGAGAGAGAAGGAGAGAGAGAGAGAAGAGAGAGAGAGAGAGAGAGAGAGAGAGAGAGAGAGAGAGAGAGAAGAGAGAGAGAGAGAAATAGATAGGTAGATAGATAAAAGGAGAGAAAAAGAGAGACAAACAGACAGACAAGCAAACAAAAAGAGATTGATAAAATACGACAATAAATTCCTAAAAAAAAGAAAGAGAGAGAGAGAGAGAAGAAAAGAAGGATTTTTTTTTAAATCGACCAAATAAGAATATGTCGCCACGAATCACGACGCGAGAAAAATTACGTATCGGATTTGCAATCAGAGAGCAGACGCGAATAAAGAATGAGAAGCGGAGGGGAAAATAAAGAATGAGAAGAGGAGGGGAGATAGAATGGAATGTGAACAAAGCGGAGGGGGAGAAAGGAGCAAGAGGGGAGATAACAACATGAGGCGTGAAATGAGTATGAGAAGGTGGAGATGAGAGAGAGTGAGTGATGAGTGTGTGTCAAACGAAGGAAATTGAAGTAGATAAAGGAAATTAGATGAGAGTAGATATATATACAAAAGTAAAAATATATAAAAGGATAGAGAAAGGGGGAGACGGAGAGAAAATACAAGAGGGTGTACTAGATAAAGGGTGATTAGTAATGACAAAGAAAGTGATTTAGAATGGGGATAATTAGAGGTGAGAGAGTTTTGGAAATGGCCAGAGATGAGGAGGGAAAAAGAGAGACAGTAAGACAGGTTTCATCGAAGCAAAGAGAGAGAGGGAGAACGAAAGAGGAGAGGGAGAGAAAATTAGGGCAGAAAGAGGTATGAATATAGAGAGAGATATGCAGAAAATGTATTCTGGATCGTTGTTTATACCTACCTATGTGCACCACACACACACACACACATACATTAGAGCCAGAGAGAAAGAGAAGAGAGAGAGAAGAGGAGAGAGAGAGAGAGAGAGAGAAGAGGAGAGAAGAGAAGAGAGAGAGAGAGAGAGAGAAAGATAGAAGCCAGATAGAGAGAGAAGAGAGAGAGAGAGAGAGAGAGAGAGAGAGACGAGGGAGGAGAGAGAGAGAGGAGAGAGAGAGAGAGAGAGAAGAGAGAGAGAGAGAGAGATAGAGAGAGAGAGAGAGAGAGAGAGAGAGAGAGAGAGAGAGAGAGAGAGAGAGAGAGAGAGAGAGAGAGGAGAGAGAAGAGAGAGAAGAGAGAGAGAGAGAGAAATAGATAGATAGATAGAAGAGAGAGAGGAGAGAGGAGAGAATGAGGGGCGGGGGGGGGGGAGGGATCAATTTCTATTGTTATTCATATCTTACATTCAAATATTTACTAATAGCAATACTTACCCTTGGATTGACCTGATTAGTTATTTTTCAGTTATTTACACAGTCTTTTTAGTAATATTTGTTATAATGATATTTGCATTCGTATCAACGGCTATGCTAATTAAACAAAATTTTCCTTTAACATAACGCGAAGCCCAAATAAAAAAAAAACATCATGTATATTTTGGAACTTTTATTTAAATACTCATTACTGCTGTCAGAGTTTGCAGTGTTAATAACCTATAAATTATTTGTGAATCAGTAAACACCATTGACAAATATGATTAAAAAGATTATAAAGTACACACTCGAATTATGCTTTGCAAATGGTAAATAATCATTTATTCTTGTTGACAAAACTACTGCTTTTATGTTCTATTTCCTAACATATTTTCGTCGGATTTTACAACAGACTCATGAGGAACATGAGAAAATAATTATGAAAAAAAAAAAACGAAGAGAGAAGTAACATAGGAAAGAAAAAAATAAATACATTAATCAGAAAAGCACATCCCACATACACGAATAAATACACAATACTTGTAAGTAGAAAATCTCAAATCCACTTTACATCCTCTCCTTGCGGGTAAGTAGCAATAATTACAGCAATTGTTATAAAATCATTGACTCAGATAATTTGATAGCACTAAGCAGCCTGCAAATGATTATACCATTTGGGCAATTTGATTTTCCATTATCTTTGCATTTATTGAAAAGGTTGACAAGGGAGAAGAGGCGAAGGGGGAGTAGAGGAAGGTAAGGGATTATGAGAGAGGGAGGAAGAAGGTGGGGTGGGGTGGAGGAATAAGCGAAGGAGAGAAAGAAAAAGAGAGAAATAGAGGGAGAAAGAATGAGAGAGAAATATAAAGAAAGGAGAGAGAAATAGAGGGAGAAATACAAAGAAAGGAGAGAGAAATAGAGGGAGAAATACAAAGAAAGGAGAGAGAAGATAGAGGAGAAGAATGAGGGAGAAAATACAAAAGAAAGGAATAAAGAAATAAACGGTGAGAGAGAGAGAGAAAGAGTGTATGGCAACGGAAAAAATTAGACACATACAAACACACACACATACACACACACACACACACATCACACACACACACACACACACACACACACACAGAGAGAGAGAGAGAGAGAGAGAGAGAGAGAGAGAGAGAGAGAGAAAGAAAGAGAGAAAGAAGAAAGAAGAAGAGAGAGAGAAAGAAAGAAAGGGAGACAAGAGAAAGAGAAAGAGTGAAGGAGAAAAGGTGATAGACAAACAGAAAGAGAGAGAGAGAGTAAAAAAAAAAAAAAAAAATCAAGAAAAATAAAGAGAAAAGGGAACCAAGAAATACCACACAAAGAAGAGAGACAGACGAGACTGGAGACTCATTAAGTGTGGTCTCATCGGCAGACAAATGGACTAATTAGTGCCCTTAATCTGCCTGACATCCGGGAACGCGATCCAGTGCGATCTTGGGCATTCTAGGAGGGAGGAAGGGAGGGGTGAGGGAGGGAGGGAGGGGGGGGGGGGGGTGACGACGTAGATTAGGAAAAGCGAAACAAGGAGTATACTATTGTTGTTTTGGTGGAGATATCACTGTGTGTGAATGTTTGATTGGTTACAACGGTTCATTTATGTTTTAATGTCTGTCTGTCTGTTTAGTCTTTATAATCTCTTTTCTCTCTCTCTCTCTCTCTCTTTTTTATCTATTTATCTAACTGTCTATCTATTCAGCTATCTATCCATCTCTCTCTCTATCTATCTCTTCTGGTCTTTCTTTCTCTTTTTCTTCCTCCTGGTTGGTCTCTCTCTCTCTCTCTCTCTCTCTCTCTCTTCTCTCTCTCTCTCTCTCCTCTCTCTCTCTCTCTCTCTCTCTGTCACTTCTCACTCACTCTCTCTCTCTCTCTATCATTCTCTCCTCTCTTCTCTCTCTCTCTCTCTCTCTCTCTCTCTCTCTCTCATTCTTCTCTCTCTCTCTCTCTCCTCTCTCTCCTCTCTCTCTCTCTCTCTCTCTCATCTCTCTCTCTCTCTCTCTCTCTCTCTCTCTCTCTCTCTCTCTCTCTCTCTCTCTCTCTCCTCTCTCTCTCTCTCTCTCTCTCTCTCTCTCTCTCTCTCCTCTCTCTCCTCTCTCTCTCCGTCTCTCTCTCTCTCTCTCCTCTCTCTCTCTCCACACACACACACGCACATACATATGCATAGATACATACATTTTATATTTGATATATATATATATATATATATATATATATATATAATGTGTGTGTGTGTGTATGTCGTGTACAAAATAACCAGATAAATAAACATACAAAAGCCAAACAAACACAAACAAACGATGATCAACAAGACCTTACCTCCTTCCCAGCGTTTCCTGCCCTCTCGTCCCTTCCGTCCCACCTCCCGTCCCGTCCCCGTCCTTCCCGTTCCGTCCCGTCCCCTCGCCGTTCCGTCCCGTCCGTCCCTCCCGGTCCCGTTCCGTCCATCCCGTCCCCTCCCGTTCCGTCCCGTCCTCGCCGTTCCGTCCCGCCCTCCCTCCCCTCCCGTCCCGTTCCCCGTCCCCCGTCCCGTCCCGTCCCCTCCCGTCCGTCCCGTCCCCTCCCCTCCCTCCGTCCTCCCTCCCCGTTTCCGTTCCCGTCCCGTTCCGGTCCCGTCCGTTCCGTCCGTTCCGTCCCGTCTCCCGTTCCGTCCGCTCCCGTTCCGTCCGTCCTCCGTCCGCCTCCCGCGTTCCGTTCCGTCCCTCCCCCCCTCCCCCGTCCGTCCGTCCCGTCCCGTCCCCTCCGTCGTCCCGTCCCGTCCTCCCGTTCCGTCCGTCCCCTCCCGTTCCGTCCCGTTCCGTCCCGTCCGTCCCCCTCCCCGTTCCCGTCCCCTCCCCGTTCCGTTCCGTCCCGTCCCGTCCCCGTCCCCCTCCCGTCCCCCCCCCGTCCCGTCCCTCCCGTTCCGTCCCCTCCCGTCCCTCCCGTTCCGTCCCGTCCCTCCCGTTCCCGTCCGTCCCCCTCCCGTTCCGTCCCGTTCCGTCCCGTCCCCTCCCGTTCCGTCCCGTCCCCTTCCCGTTCCGTCCCGTCCCTCCCGTCCCGTCCCTCCCGTCCGTCCCCTCCCGTTCCCGTCCCGTTCCTCCCGTCCCCCCCGTTCCGTCCCCTCCCTCCCGTTCCCTCCGTCCCCTCCCGTTCCCGTCCCCCTTTCCCGTCGTCCCGTCCCCTCCCGTTCCGTCCCGTCCTCCCGTTCCGTCCCGTCCCGTCCCGTTCCGTCCCGTCCCCTCCGTTCCGTCCCGTCCCCCTCCCGTTTCCGTCCCGTCCCGTCCCGTCCCCTCCCGTTCCGTCCCGTCCCCTCCCGTTCCCGTCCCGTCCCTCCCGTTCCGTCCCGTCCCCTCCCGTTTCCGTCCCTCCCCTCCCGTCCCCTCCCGTCCCCTCCCGTTCCCCGTCCCCTCCCGTTCCGTCCGTCCCCCCCGTTCCGTCCCGTCCCCCGTCCCTCCGTCCCCTCCCGTCCCCTCCCGTTCCGTCCGTCCCCCGGTCCGTTCCCGTCCCGTTCCCTCCCGTCCGTTCCGTCCCCCTCCCGTTCCGTCCCTCCCCTCCCGTCCCTCCCGTCCCTCCCGTTCCCCCCGTCCCCTCCCCTCCCGTTCCGTCCCGTTCCGTCCGTCCCCTCCCGTTCCGTCCCGTTTCCCGTCCGTCCCGTTCCCTCCCCGTTCCGGTCCCGTCCCTCCCGTTCCGTCCCGTCCCCTCCCGTCCCCTCCCGTCCCCTCCCCGTTCCGTCCCGTCCGTCCCGTTCCCGTTCCGTCCCGTCCCGTCCCCTCCCGTTCTCCCGTCCTCCCGTTCCGTCCCGTTCCGTCCCGTCCTCCCTCCCCTCCCCTCGTCCCTCCCGTTCCGTCCCGTTCCCTCCCGTCCCGTCCCGTCCCCTCCCGTTCCCCGCCCCCGTCCCGTTCCGTCCCGTTCCCCTCCCGTTCCGTCCCGTCCCTCCCGTTCCGTCCCGTCCCGTCCCCCTCCCTCCCCCCGTCCCGTCCCCCCGTCCCGTCCCGTCCCCTCCCGTCCGTCCCGTCCTCCCCGTCCCCTCCCGTCCCCCTCCGTTTCCCCCCCTCCGTCCGTCCCGTCCCTCCCGTTCCGTCCCGTCCCTCCCGTTCCGTTCCGTCCCCCTCGCCTCGTTCGGAGAGACCAGCGCACGACCCAATAAGGACGAGGCCGGGGGTCCTAATGGGCTTTGGCGTCGGCTGCTCATTGTGGTCTTTTATGAACGGCGGTAAAGTGGATTGGTGTGGCGCGATAGAGATGATGAAGGTGAAGATGGTATGACAAGATAAAGATGATTGAATAAGATAGAAAGGATATGACAAGATAAAGATGATTGGATAAGATAGAAAAGATATGACAGGATAGAAATGATTTGACAACGTAAAGATGATATGACAAGAAAGATGATATGACAAGAAAGGATGAAATGATATGACAAGATAAAGATGATATGACAAGAGAAAAGATATATAAAGATGATATGACAGGATTAAAATGACAAGATAGAAAAGATATGACAAGATAGAAATTATATGACACGATAAAGATGATATGGAAACGAAAAGATGATATGACAAGCTATAGATGATGAAAATAAAGATGGCTGTGATGATAAGAAGGATGATATTCAGTGTTGATAATAATCATATAAACATAATTACTCTTATGATAATGACGCCATGCAATTTATATCAATATTTACTTATTAATTAATGATGGTGATGAAGATGATGATGACAATGGTAATGAAAGTAATAATGGTGAATGATAATAAAACAATAACAATGATGATAATAACAATAATAAAATGATGAATATTAACAAAAGGTCATTATCAATTGAGGAACATGAATAACAGCACATATCCAGCAACTAAATATTCCATAACTTATACAATAAACAACACTTTATAGATATTAAAACATAAATAAACAACACTTTATGGATATTAAAAGTCGAATCTCTAACTTAAACCTGATGATTATTTTCGAAACATACCAGTGACTATTTGTTTCGTCGTAATGTCCGGCCTGGCACTCTGTTATTCACACATTTATTCAAGTAATCCACATTTTAATCACACGCAATAACTATTAGGTACACTTGTCACACAAAACAATATCGCTGTGGCATAGCAGTTTAGCATATATTGTCTGATGGAGTGCGTTTACAATACGGATATTACAGCCGCATATGGAAATTTTATGCTTCTATGGGTTTCCCTCGTTTAACTAGTGTCTGTTTTATTTATTTATTACTATTTTCTATTTGTTGAGCTGTTTAGTCAACTGTGTATTAGTTTAATAGTTGTTTAGCTATGAATAACGGTTGTATGTTTGTCTCCCAATATATCGTCAAATTTATCAAGATATGGATATTTATTTACTTTTATGTCTGTTTGTTTTACTGTCTGTACATTCTACATATTCCTTTCTTCGTTTGTCATCTTTCATTTTTAGTTCTATATTTGTCGATTTCTTTATCGCTTTCGTCACCTCATCGAACCTTCCGTCACCAAATGACTCACGTAAGTATCCTTCAAAAATCCGGTTTGTGCCGAACTACACTTCGCTTCAGGAACCAAAACATCGGCTGCCGGATAATCGGAAATATTCGGGATTCAAGAGCAACGTTAATGACCTGATTTCGTTCCTGTGATCAGTGTGACCGCGGCGGCGACTTTTACTGCGAGTGATCAGACGAATATTAAAACGAGAATGACGGGCGCGCCTCTCGTGTTCATAAAAGATGTGCTTTGATACATACACACACACACACACACTCACACACACACACACACGCGCACACACTCACGCGCACACACACACACACACACTCACACACACACACACACACAACACACACACACACCACACACACACACACACACACACACACACACACACGCACACACATATGTATTATATATAATATGTATACACAAACACACACAATATATATATATATATATATATATATATATATATATATATATATATATATATATATATATTATATATATATAAATATTATATATATATATATATATATATATATATATTATATATATATATATATATATATATATATATATATATATATATAATTTAAACTTCAGCGAAAAGAAACATGCATTTTAATCAAATATTCAAGCAACAATTAGCATTTTCCACCCCTCCCTCCCACTGTCTCTCTCTCTCTCTCTCTCTCCTCTCCCTTCCCCCCCTCTCTCTCTCTTCTCTCCCCCCTCTTTCTCTCTCTCTCCCCCCCCTTCTCTCTCCTCCTCTCTCCCTCTTTCTCTCTCCTCTCCCCATCCCTCCCTCCCTCCCCTCCCACTCTCTCTCTCTCTCTCGACAGCCTACTATATTAGAGCAGCAACCATGGATGACCGGCGCAGAAATAATATCAAAGCCAGTTGGTGATATTACGAGCTGGCCAATATACGTGTTAAACAGGGAGAGAGCGTTGGTCGGGGCTGTGGCGACCGCTGCGGAAATATTAGCTGTTGTTTCCGCTTCATGCGTTGTGCTTGCCGTTGTGTAGATTTGTAGATGATGTCTATAACATTTTTCTGTTTGTCTGTCTGTCTTTTCGGTATATTTGTCACTTATCTGTCTGTCTGTTTATTCATTTATAAATAGTATAGTAGGCCTACAATGTATCTGGATGTATATAATATCATATATATATATATATATATATATATATATATATATATATATATATATATATAATTGTGTTGTGTGTGGTGTGTGTGTGTGTGTGTGTGTGTGTGTGTGTGTGTGTGTGTGTGTGTGTGTGTGTTGTGTGTGTGTGTGTGTGTGGTGTGTGTGTGTGGTGTATGTATATATGGTATGTAGTGTGTGTGTGTTGAGAGAGAGAGTAAAGAAAAGAGAGTAAGAGAGAAGAGGGAAGAGGGAGAGAAGAGGGAAGAAGAGAGAAAGGGAAGAGAAGAGAGAAGAGGGAAGAGAGAGAGAGAGAGAAGAAGAGAGAGAGAAGAGAAGAGAGAGAGAGAAGAGAGAGAGCGAGAGAGAGAGGAGGAGAGAGAGAGAGAGGAAGAGAGAGAGAGAGAGAGAGAGAGAGGGAGAGAGAGAGAGAGAGAGAGAGAGAGAGAAGAGAGAGAGAGAGAGAGAGACAGACGACAGACAGAACAGAGAGAGAGAAGAGAGTAAGAGAGAGAAAAAGAGAGAGAGAGAGAGAGAAATAGAGAGAGAGAGAGAGAGTAGAGATAGATAGATAGATAGATAGAGAGAAAAGTACAGTCATATAAAAACAATAAAGATGAACTTATCTAACCACATTACCTCGTCACACAAACACAATAACACGCGATTTACACAAGTTACCCCTTTCTGTTCGGAAGTTGGAGCAAAACAGAGAAGCCTATTTAGCCAAATAACCTTGACGTAGTTGGGTCGTCAAAGGGTTAAATCACCTGGGTCGTCAAAGGGTTAAATCACCTGGATCGTCAAAGAGTTAAATCACCTGGATCGTCAAAGGGTTTAAATCACCTGGGTTGCCAAAGGGTTAAATCA
>NW_020872321.1:105357-110439 GCF_003789085.1 Penaeus vannamei | reverse complement strand
TATTATCATCCATGCTGCAGTATCATATTATTTCCTTCATAACAATCAAATTAATTAATCTATCAATTTATTAAATCATATATTCCTTTGCTTGTTTCTGAAAAGTACATTTGACACTAACATTTACACAAAGCGTAAGTACTATCATGAAAAAGAGTATGAATTATTTTGCAGTCATTGTAAGTAATTTCAGATACATAGGGAGCTGAACAAAGTAAAATCATTTTTAGATATATTGGATATCACTTTTTGTCCTTATTCTATCCATTATTTTTTCATCTAATCCTACTTTTTATCTATTTATCTTATCTATTTACTTTTGGCTTCATATAAAGCAATGTAACGAGTAATCAGCGAGATTAAAGTATTTTCTAAGGATGCATAAAAAACACACACTCTTTCTCTCTCTCTCTCTCTTTTTCTTTATAAACAATTGCTAAAAGCTAACGATTTAAGAAAAAAAATCACCATGACTCGATGCTCATTTAACTTCCCCCCCCCCCAAAAAAAAAAAAAAAAAAAAAAAAAGCTCGTATAACCATTTTATAATTTCTCTTTGTTCTTCGTGTTCCCCCGCCATAAAAGGTCTTTCCCCTCCAACTTTTAATTATTCAATTCTTGCCTTTCCTGCTTCGTTATTTGATAGAACCAATGAACATTTTGATAATAGGAATAAGTCGGTGTATGATTATGTTGCTGTTTGTGCATTCTCTGTTTTACTCGATGAGTTAAGGAAAGTCATAAAAGATGTTCAGTGTTTGTAACACACCTGATGCTTCGTGTATGCAGAATGAGACAGAGAGAGAAAAACGAAGAGAAACAGAGAGACAGAAGAGAGAGAAAGAGAGAAAGAAAGAAAGAAAAGAGGGGCAGAGAGAGAGGAGAGAGAGAGAGAGAGAGAGAGAGAGAGAGAGAGAGAGAGAGAGAGAGAGAGAGAGAGAGAGAGAGAGAGAGAGAGAGAGAGAGAGAGAGAGAGAGAGAGATAGATAGATAGAGATAGATAGATAGATAGATAGATAGATAGATAGATAGAGATAGATAGATAGAGAGAGAGAGAGACTAAAAGCTCAAAGGACGGTTATACAATTCATTAGAGATAACGTTTAATTTGCCTTTGCAATTGAAGCGATCTCAATATTCATGAGGTCACTGAATTTACATCTATGTTATTACAAGATGAGAGAGTATGTACGTATCACCTGCGAATGGTAAGGAGAAAGAATGGTAAGACATCTTCAAGAAATAAAAAAAAAACGCTAATTATACCTTAAGAGCTTTGATGCAATTTTCAAAATCGCCATACCTCATATTCGGATTTTATTCACGTCACACCATATCATCTACGTGTTGTTATCTATCCTACTAATGTGTTTATATTTGCATCTGTGTCTCCTTCGCCTCCCTGCCTCTCTCTCGCCCTCTCTCTCTCTCCCTCATTTACGACCTTCTTTTCTATTTCTCCCTTCGCAATGGTCACTTTTATTGCCAAAGATCTCACGTTTAGTTCTCTCTGCACTTCGCTATAGCCCTTTCCTGTGAGTCGAGACACCATGCTGACCACCACACTACACTATATTATTCATTATTCATTATTCTTTATAAACACATCCCGTTCTAGGTCTTATGGGTATTAAAAGATAAATAAATAAATGAATAAGTAAATGAATAAAAGAAAAAATCAAATGTTATCTTCGGTACATTCTCTAAAACATTCTCTAAAACATTTCAATTTGAGAAGCAGCTGAAACTTTCTCTCAGAAATCCACATGCAACTGGAATATTGCATAAGAGCTTCGTAAGCATCAGCCTCCCATATATTAGCCAATTAAGTTAATAGACTCTGGAATAGGTTCTCCTCCTGCAATCTACCTTTACCTTCTACCCACCTATTAATTTAGCTGTTTCCTTAATTGCTAAAGTATCTGGGACGTAACGGGTTCAAGATTAGTGGTAATTAAACGTGAGCTGAATCATAAGAACATGTAATTGGCATAATCTTTACCATTCGTGATATTTCTTTTTTACCAGTTGCGCCCAGGTTGCACAATGCCGAAGGAGTAAGTACACTTGCATAGACATACACACACACACACACACACACACACACACACACACACACACACACACACACACATATACATATATATATACATATATTATATATATTATATATATATATATATATATATATATATATATATATATATATAATATATATATATACATATATACATACATACATACATACATACACATAATACATATATATACATACATATATATACACATACATACATATACATACAGCATATATATATATATATATATATATATATATATAATATATATACACATATAGATACACACGCATGCACATCTATACATGCATATATATCACACATGTAAGCATTGTTTATCTTCTTGTTTACAAAAGAAACATTTTATGAAACGAATCGAGATTTCAGCGATTTCTCTCAGCATCAACCACGCTATGCTCTCCACCTTGACACAATAAAGTAAAAAACCCTAAGATCCAGAGAGTTTCTGATCCCCTTAAAGAGGAATTGAAGGCGATGCAGGTGATGCTCTGCCTTTCCCACCCAAGAGGCCACATAACCCAGCGGTGTGCAACAAGAAGACCCGTTCATAGAATCGTATACCAAGTTACGGTCCGGTATTCCCGTATCTATTGCCCGGTAAACAACGGCGAGGGACTTCCTTGAGGCGGGGTGGGTGGGTGGGTGGGTGGGGTGGGGTGGGGGGGGTGAGTGCGAGAGGAATGATTTTCAACGCGTTATGGGGAATGTTGCAGGATTGTTGGGAATTCTATGTTGAATGTTGAAGAAATGTTGATTCTTCTATGTGGAATGTTGCAGAAAGGTTGGATCTTCTATGAGGAATGTTGAAGAAATGTTAGAATCTATGTTGTTGCAGAAATGTTGAATCTTTCTGTTGAATGTTTGCAGAAATGTTGAATCTTCCTTTGTTGAATGTTACAGAAGTGTTGGATCTCCTATTTTAAATATTACTGCAATGCGGAATCTTTTAGGGATATTACAAGGGCGTATGATGGTAAAATCTGCGATCTCAGAGTGATGAATAGGATTAATTTAATTGCTTCAAAAGGTGCGCTTAAGAACAGTCGTAAAACCAGATTCCAATCTTCGGAAAAGAAAAATTCGAGAAAATAAAACCAATTACGAATTTCAACCGAAGGGGAAAATTCCTCAATAACTGTAACTGCATATTGGAAGTAGAAATAGAAAAGAAAGAGAAGAAAAAGAAAAGAAAGAAAGAATTGAGAGAGAGAGAGAGAGAGAGAGAGAGAGAGAGAGAGAGAGAGAGAGAGAGAGAGAGAGAGAGAGAGAGAGAGAGAGAGAGAGAGAGAGAGAGAGAGAGAGAGAGAGAGAGAGAGAGAGAGAGAGAGAGAGAGAGAGAGAGAGAGAGAGAGAGAGAGCGGAAGAGAGAGAGTGAGAGAGAGAGAGAGAAGAGAGAGAGATGAGAGAGAGAGAGAGAGAGAGAGAGTGAGAGAGAGAGAGAGAGAGAGAGAGAGAGAGAGAGAGAGAGAGAGAGAGAGAGAGAGAGAGAGAGAGAGAGAGAGAGAGAGAGAGAGAGAGAGAGAGAGAGAGATCTCCCCACGCCTCAAAAAAACATTTCCCAAAACTCTGCGTTATCGAATATCACGTTTCATTAGCAGGAGTGTACTTGTGGGGGGGGTGGGGGGGAGGGGGGAGGGGGGGCAGGCCAGGTGAAAAAGGTGGGGAAGGTTGAGTGGCGTAAAATAACCAATGAAAGGGGGGGGGGGGGAGGACGCAGTGGATGTGAATAACCGTTTTCTATTTATGCTTTAGGGGGAAACTCTGCTATTTGGGGTCACGAGCGAGAGGGTGACCTTTTATGCGGCGGAGGCTGGTCGGATAATGTGAGAGTGAGAGTAATTGAGTGATTACGGCGCTCTCGTAATGGTAGTTTTATTGGTATTAATTATTTCTCCTTTTCCGTATAGTCACGAGTGTGGCTTCTGCGATAAGACATACCAGGGGATATTCTGTGGCTTTTATGTTGAGTGATAATATACATACTAATTTTATACCATACTAGAGGGACCCCTGGAAATACCCAAGGAAAAAGTACGCCTTTCTTCTCTCCCTTTCGCCCTCTTTCCTTCGCTTTCTTCTCTCCCTTTCGCCCTTTTTCCTTCCGCTTTCTTCTCTCCCTTTCGCCCTCTTTCCTTCTTTCCTCTCTCTTCCTTTCCCTTTCGCTTTCTCTCTTCCTTTCCCTTTCCCTTTCACTGTATCTTTTCCTCTCCCGCTCTGTCATCCCCTCTCTCACTCCCAAACATTCCTTAAATTTATAATCCCTCCAACTTTCAGCGCTATATTTGTCCCCTCCCACTTCTCTCCTGTTTCCTCCTTATCCTCCCATCACCTCCTTCGTTCCCTTCTCCCCTTCTCTTCCTTCCTTTAACCCCTTTTCTCTCTGGACCCCTCTTCCTCCTCCTCCCTCTCCCCTTTCGCCTATCCCATCCCCCTTTCCTATTTGTCCCAAACATTCCCCATTCACTTGTCTCCTTTTTTCTCTTTTAAGCCTCCTCTGCCTCTCTTCTCCCCTTTCTTCTCCCATCCATCCCTTTTTCGCTGAGCTCCTTCTCTCTCTCTCCATTTTATCTAATCCCTTTCCTTCTTCAAGTTCCTGCTGTTTGCCTTATGTTCCCCCTTCCCCATCTACCCTTTTCTCTTTAATTCCTTCCCCTTTCCTTTCTTCCTTTCTCTTTCTCTTCCCCCTTTCTTCTCCCCTTCCTCTTCTTCCTTCCATCTAAAATAATAATTGTTTATGCAGAGTACTTAATTCGAAGAAGAAGAATGATGATAATGGTGAGGTGGAGAATGGGACTGATGATGATAGCAGCAACAACAACAACGATAATAACAATGAGAATAATGATAATAACCCAAAAGATTCTCATACATTCGTAATACAATACGCTCGTGTGTGATTCTTTGATATATACTTTATCAATTATCACAAACAAATGTCACACAAAAAAACTAAGTCCACGGTCTCACGGAATAGGATTTCAGG
>NW_020872321.1:100357-102857 GCF_003789085.1 Penaeus vannamei | reverse complement strand
CATACTAATATCACTATTACTATCAGTTTATCATCATTATCGCTTAATACATTTTTATCTTTATTGCTATTGCTATTATCGTGACCGTTACCATTATCATTATCATAATTTTAAATAATAATTATCATCATCAGTATTATTACTGTTACTATTGCTACTATTATTATAACTATTATATTATTAATACCACTATCACTGATGTGTTTATCAATATTATTCCTGGTATAATTGGTGCTAAAGCAGCTATTTCCTATCATTGCTATTATACTTGCCATCATAGTTATTGTGATTATAAATTTTCCTTTGTTGGTATTTGTTACCGTCCCATTAATCGTATACTGCTAAAAAAAAAAAAAAAATATAAAAAATAAATAAATAAAAATAATAATAAATAAATAAATAAATAAAAAAAAAGCATATGACCTATGCTGTTTAATGCTATTTTATCTACAGTCCCAAACACACATTTTTTTATGCGCTTTTCGGCATTCCTTTTAACCGAACGTAGACCTCCAATAAATGTAATTTTCTTCTTATGGTGGTACATTATATTTGTTTCGATTTGTAGATTCTCGCATTCACGTGATTCTTTTAATTCTTTAACGAACACTTTTCCGTGTATTGTTCGTATGCAGTACAAGGAGAACTTTTTTTTTTTTTTTTTTTTTTTTTTTTTTTTTTTTTTTTTTTTTTTTTTTTTTTTTTTTAGTAATCTCCAATCATAATGTGTGGTTTATTTACCTGGATGTTTCTATCAGTATTAATGGCAGAATCACATCATTTTGCCGTCAATTGATTATCTGCAACTGTTGGTGTTTGTACTTATACCACTTATCAACAGAAGGGAGATTGTACAGCTGATATATTTCCCTATAGAGGTATTTATCCAATCTAGTCATGTTTACATTCATAATCATTAACTGTGAGAACTATGAATGAACTATGAGAACAGATGGTCTCTAGTTCCATTGTCCACGACACAGAAATGAAATATCTTGGGGTCAGTTCCATTCTTTAGTTCCTACTTCCTGGTACTTTTGGCCTTTGATCTTCCGTTGAAAAAAAAATATATTCCTTTGTTCAGGCTTTCATCTCAGCTGCTCAGTGTCACCAACGTGTGGGTCGCGGTTTATTTGTTCCATCACCGTGAACTTATTGGGTGCGGTGGGAGCAGCGTCCGTGCAGAGGTTTGTGTTCCAAGCTTTCCTTTATCTTTTTTAAGTCTTTTTCTTCTTGGTTTTCATTTCATGCTCTTTGACTCAGCGCCTCATGACATTTTCTCTCTTTTCTTTTTCTCTGGTTTAGTAGTTTTCAGTTGTAGTTTTGTCTAATAAAAGTTGCATTTATAACAAGCAGTAAGAACCTCCGCGACTGCCTTGTTTGTTCATTGGAGAAAAGATTGTTATTCCGAAGAAAAGTGCCTGGCCATTCAGAACCTTTTTTGCTTAAACAAGAAGATACGTCGTCCCTTCCCGACGTCTTCTGGAGTTCTTCCGATTCTCCCAAGATCTTAGAACATCATTGTGCCAGGAAGTGGGGCTAGTTGTTCAGCGGAAGCAGCCAAAAGCTAGTAACTTTATCTAAACAGAAAGACTTCCTTTTATGAGCCTTTAGAAGAACGTTTTTAAAGCTTGACCGTTGTTATGTCTGTCCCTTCTTGTTCTGGTATTTGCTTGTTCTCTTCTTCCGTGCTTCTAATCCATTCTGCTTGTATGTCGAAGTTTTCCACTTTACTCCCAAAGTGTCTTTTCAAAAAGTTTCAATCTCGTCAACAGAAAGAATTTCCGTTATGGCGATTTTTTTTTTTTTCCTTTCCAACTTCTTTGCAAAATTATCTAATATCGGTTTTATCAACATCATTACTACTACAATGATCATTATCATCATTATCAATGCTGGTACTGCTACTTATTCTCATAACCACTGAATGATTATAATGACCATTTTCACTGTCATCATAATCATTAGTAGTATTAGTAACAAGGGCAGAAGTAGTAGTAATCATCAACGGATTATGCTGTTATTGTTTATTATCTTCATTACTTTATTTTTAATAGGAAAAACTATCAACTTTGCTCTAAAAAATCATATTTTCCTCATTCATAACCACATCTGGCAAAAATAACAAAAACAAAAAAGATACAATATACAAAAGAACATTAAAAAAAAAAACATCTATAATACCATTCCTTGTATACATAACAACATATACAACACAACTCTAGTGACCCCCCCCCCCAAAAAAAAAAAAAAAAAAAAAAAAATACTTGAGCGTTTTGCTGCAGTTACCCAGTAATGAACGGAGAAGGGTCATATCTTTTTTTGTAATTAAGTGGCTATTGCTTGTTGAACTCTGAACCCTTTGCTTCATGGTAATCAAAGAGAATGTGTAGCGTCTATTTAAGTATTTACATATCATTCTGTACTTCCTTGGTTGAACTCAGTGATATCAGTTTGATGTGAATAACTTTCAGAACCCTTTCAAAATAGCTATATTGCT
>NW_020872321.1:92857-95357 GCF_003789085.1 Penaeus vannamei | reverse complement strand
TTCAAAGTTGGGGCGTAGATGTCTCGCGTGCCAAAACATCTTTAATATATTGATCTGCTGAACGTGCCCGCGCTGCCCACACGTTAATGGCAGCCACTCACCGTCTCTCGAAAAAAAACTGTATACCGAATATGACCAACAGAATGCAGGAAGGGCCAAATATCCCTCGAGTCTTCCTTTTGCACTGTGGGATATTATATCCTTACGGCGGGATTCTTGGGATGCTTTTATCCTTTCGACAAATATCCCTCGAGTCTTCCTTTTGCACTGTGGGATATTATATCCTTACGGCGGGGATTCTTGGGATGCTTTTATCCTTTCGACAAATATCCCTCGAGTCTTCCTTTTGCACTGTGGGATATTATATCCTTACGGCGGGGATTCTTGGGATGCTTTTATCCTTTCGGCAAATATCCCTCGAGTCTTCCTTTTGCACTGTGGGATATTATATCCTTACGGCGGGATTCTTGGGATGCTTTTATCCTTTCGGCAAATATCCCTCGAGTCTTCTTTTGCACTGTGGGATATATATATCCTTACGGCGGGGATTCTGGGATGCTTTTATCCTTTTCGACAAATATCCCTCGAGTCTTCTTTGCACTGTGGGATATTTATATCCTTACGGTGGGGATTCTTGGGATGCTTTTATCCTTTCGACAAATATCCTCGAGTCTTCCTTTTGCACTGTGGGATATTATATCCTTACGGCGGGGATTCCTTGGGGATGCTTTTATCCTTTCGGCAAATATCCCTCGAGTCTTCCTTTTTGCACTGTGGGATATTATATATCCTTACGGCGGGGATTCTTGGGATGCTTTTATCCTTTCGACAAATATCCCTCGAGTCTTCCTTTTGCACTGTGGGATATTATATCCTTACGGCGGGGATTTTCGGGATGCTTTTATCCTTACGGGGTTCAGGGAGCTCCGTGTCCTGTTGTGTGCGTTCTGGGTTGGGATATATCTGCTCGCGTATGTGCTGTGCGTATAGGTTTGTTTTACGGGGATATAATCGTGATATGCTGTATATAGGGGGGTATACTAATAGCTATAAATTCTTTTTAAAGAGGGTGAACAGCGGTACGACATGCTAACCGAAAGAGAAAAGGGAAATATGTCGAGAGTATGTTCTGTGATACATCAAGCCGGGTACCATTTTTGGTTTTCATGTCCAAATCCTTATGTTTTAATTCATGAATACCATGACACTATATACCCTCTGATAGGCGGTATTTTTTTTTTTATTTTTTTTTTTTTGTACTTATTCATTGACACTATATACCCTCTGATAGGCGGTATTGTATTTTTTATTTATTATTCCTCTGATAGGTGGTATTGTATTCTTTTTTATCTTTTATTATATAGTATATATATATGTACTTATTCTAAATCCTTATGTTTAATTCATGAATACCATGACACTATATACCCTCTGATAGGCGGTATTGTATTTTTTTTATTTATTTTATTTTATTTTATTTTTATTTTTTGTACTTATTCATTGACACTATATACCCTCTGATAGGCGTTATTGTATTTTTTTTTTTATTATTCCTCTGATAGGTGGTATTGTATTCTTTTTTATCTTTTTTTTGTACTTATTCTAAATCCTTATGTTTTAATTCATGAATACCATGAACACTATATACCCTCTGATAGGCGGTATTGTATTTTTTTATTTTATTTTATTTTATTTTTATTTTTTTTGTACTTATTCATTGACACTATATACCCTCTGATAGGCGGTTATTGTATTTTTTTATTTTATTTTTATTTTTTCTTTTACTTATTATTGACACTATATACCCTCTGATAGCGGTATTGTTTTTTTTTTTTTTTTTTTTTTTTTTTTTTTGTACTTATTCATTGACACTATATACCCTCTGATAGGCGGTATTGTATTTTTTATTTTCTATCTTATTTTTATCTTTTATTTATTTATTTATTTTTTTTTTGCATTTATTCATACATGAACAAAAAGGTCATGCGCGTTTATCCACGGATATGCGGTATGACATACATATATAGGCATATATGTAAGAGAGAGAGAGAGAGAGAGAGAGAGAGAGAGAGAGAGAGAGAGAGAGAGAGGAGAGAGAGAGAGAGAGAGAGAGAGAGAGAGAGAGAGAGAAATGGAAGGAAAGAGAGAGAGAGAGAGGAGAGAGAGAGAGAGAGAGAGAGAGAGAGAGAGAGAGAGAGAGAGAGAGAGAGAGAGAGAGAGAGAGACAGAGAGAGAGTGTGTGAAATGGAAGAAGGAAGAGAGAGAGAGAGAAAGAGAAAGAGAGAGTTACTTACTCACCCATGAGTGAGAATTCATGGGCGGGTTCATGAGTTCCGACACGTGTTCGAGTCTGATGCGAACGCCCTCGATCCTTTGGCATTTAAATCTCGTCAAATCAAATTTATGATCTGGAATATTCGGACAAGTTTGGTGGACTTGACCGGAACATCGAGTGATTTAAATATCCGATGTCTATTTTTTTTTTTTTATTTTTTTTTCC
>NW_020872321.1:85693-92763 GCF_003789085.1 Penaeus vannamei | reverse complement strand
ATCACTGAGAAACTCCCCCGATGACGGATATGAACGGGGTGAAGAGAGACAGAGAGAGAGAGATGAGACCGAGCAGAGGACGAGAAAGAATGAGAGAGATTGAGCAGAGCAGCATAGAGAGAGAGACGAGAGAGAGATGAGGAGAGAGCAGAGAGAGAGAGCAGACGATGAGAGAGAGAGAGAGAGATGAGAAAGACGAGAGAGAGAGAGAGAAGAGAGGAGATGAGAGAGAGAGAAGAGAGAGGAAGAGAGAGAGAGAGAGAGAAGAGAGAGAGAGAGAGAGAGAGAGGAGCCATTCCAAATAACTGAACATAAAACTCAAAAAACGTTCTCAAGGTTCCTCTCTCCGTTTTTTTTGTTTTTTTTTCTCTGAAATAAGAGTAGAAAGTTTCCGTTTTGGTCCGACATCAAAAGGACAGTTGTAGCATCCAGCAAATTCTCTACGTGATTTCCTGTTGCGTTCTCATAATTCCCTAAATCGTATCTCTATATCATTTCTCTCATTTTCCTCCCTTCGCTCTTCTCTACTTCTCTTCTTATTCGGTCTCTATCTTAATCTCTTGCTCTCTCTCTTTTCTCTTCCCCTTTCCTTTTTCTCTCTCTTTCAAAGTTTTTCTCTTTCTATCTTTCTATCTCTCTATAAATTTTTCTTTCTATCTCTCTCAAACTTTTCCGCTTTCTATCTTGCTTGTAGTGTTCTCGTCTCTCTCTCTCTCTCTTCTCTTCTCCTCTCTCTCTCTCTCTCTCTCTCTCTCTCTCTCTCTCTCTCTCTCTCTCTCTCTCTCTCTCTCTTCTCTGCTCTCTCTCTCTCTATCTATTACAACACCTCATCTATCTATTTCTCTTCTTCAACATCTCTCTGTTATCACCTCTCCCCCTCCCTCCCGTCTTCATTATTCTCTCCTCAACACTTCAGAGATCCCCTGTCTACTATCTCCTTCTATTATCTATATGTTATCCTTCTCCCCTTCAGCCCCATTTATCAATGTCACGCCTCCATCTATCTTTTTTTCTCATTCATTACTTTTTTTCTTAAGGTGTAATTTGATTTTTTTCTTCTCTCTCTCTCTCTCGTACTCCTCTCTCCCCTAAGTCCCTTCTTCTTTCTTTCCTTATTTGTTATCTATTATTCCTATCTTTACCATTTTCTCTTTCGTATCTTCCTCACCCAAGCCGTAAGACCTGTCTTTATCCCCCATCTTTATTCTGTACGTGTTATTTAATCAATATCATCATCATTTCTCGCTTTCCATTTCTCTTCCCTCGCCTAAGTCACGTGACCTCCAAAGACTCACACACAGATGCCAAATTCCCTTGACAGGCAACAACCACTCCAAATCTCATTATCGTATCCTTCACACGTCACCAAACTTTTTCTCTTTCTCTGTCTCTCTCCCCCTCTCTCTCTGTCTGTCTGTCTCTCTCTCCCCCTTTCTCTCTCTCTCTCCCTTTCTATCGCTCACGCTCTCTCTCTCTCTCTCTCTGTCTGTCTGTCTGTCTCTTTCTCGCTCTCTCTCTCTCTCTCTCTCTCTCCTCTCTCTGTCTCTCTCTCTCTTCTCTCTCTCTCTCTGTCTTCTCTGTCTGCTTCTCTCTCTGTCTGTCTGTCTGTCTGTCTGTCTGTCTGTCTGTCTGTCTGTCTGTCTGTCTGTCTGTCTCTCTGTCTGTCTGTGCTGTCTCTCTCTCTCTCTCTCTCTCTCTCCCTCTCTCTCCTCTCCTCTCGTCTCTCTCTCTCTCTCTCTCTCTCTCTTATTTTTTTATCGAAGTCACTACGACACCCCTGAGTCATATCTGTGTCTTGTGGCCCCTTCATTATGATAAAGGAGATCCGAGAGACAAATGTGTTATCTTCCATTCCCTTCCTTCGCTTCACACTATCCTTCCCAGCCCCCCCTCCCTCTTCCCTTTCCCTCCCTCCTACCTTTCCTTGCCCCCTTCCCTTCTTAGTTACCCTCCCTCCTCCCTCTCCCTATCCCGTCCCTCTCCCTCCCTCCCCCTGGTATTCCTGCCCCTTCCTCCCTCCTCCTGGTATCCCTGCCCCTCCCTCCCTCCCCCTAGTTATCCTGCCCCCTCCCTCCCCTTGGGTATCCCCCCCCTGGGTATCCTTGCCCCCTCCCTTCCTCCCTCTGTCCCTCTCCCTCCCTCCCCTAGGAATCCCCCTCCCCTCCCTCCCTCCCCCCCTGGTATCAATGACCCTCCCCTCCTCCCTCCCCCTGGTTATCCCCGCCCTGCTCCCTCCCCCCTGGGTGTCCACTCCCCTCCCTCCCTTCCCCCCTGTCCCTGGCCCTCCCTCCCTCCCTCCCCTAGGAATCCCTGCCTCCTCCCTCCCCCCTGGGTATCCCTGCCCCTCCCTCCCTCCCTCCCTCCCTCCCTCCCCCTAGGAATCCCTGCCTCCTCCCTCCCCCTGGTGTCCCTGCGCCCTCCCTCCCTCCCCCTAGGTATCCTTGATCCCTCCCCCCCTGGGTGTCACCTCCCTCCCCCTGGTTGTCACTCCCCTTCCTTAGGCCTCTCTGACGGCGCTCTGATGACCGTGTCTGCCGACAGCAGCGCTTTTTCACGTGTCAGCTGATCCTTATTTATTTTTTCATTCATATCGACTTCCCTATCTTCCTTCTTCTTTTTTTTTTCTTCTACGGCTTCTTCTTTTTTTCGACTTCTTATTTTTCCTCTTCTTCTTTTTCTTCTTCTTCTTCTTCTTCTTCCTTCTTCCTCTTCTTCTTCTTCTTCTTCCTTTTCCTTCTTCTTCTTCTTCTTCTTTTTCTCTTTCTTCTTCCCCTCCTCTCTCTTTTGTCTGTGTCTGTGCTCCTTCTCTCCCTCTCTTACCCATACGCTCATACAGCAAAAAAAAAAAAAAAAAGAAAAAAAAAAAAAATCCAGTTAGATCCACAGAAATGCGTAATTCCTCTTCCACATAAATATTTTCCGATACTCTCCACTAACTCGTCCTCCTACATTCTCTCCCTCCCTCCTCTTTCGTTCTCTTACTGTGATTCTTCTTCCATCATCTTCCTCCTCCTCCTAATTCCCCCCTCCTCCCCCCTCCTCCTCCTATTCCCCTCCTCCTCCTCCTCCCCCTCCCCCTTCCCTCTCCTCCTCCTCCTCTTCCCCCCCTCCTCCTCCTCCCCTCCCCCTCCTCCTCTCCTCCTCCTCCCCCTCCCCCTCCTCCTCCTCCTTTTCCTCCTCCTCTCCTCCCCCCTCCTCCTCCTCCTCCCTCCCCCCTCCTCCTCCTCTTCCCCCTCCCCCTCCTTCCTTCTCCCCTTCTCCTCCTCCTCCTCCCCCTCCTCCTCCTCCTCCTCTTCCTCCTCCTCCTCCTTTTCCCCTCCTCCCCCTCCTCCTCCTCCTCCTCCTCCTCCTCTCCTCCTCCTCCTCCTCCATGGAGTGTGACGCAGCCTGGGACAACTCTTCTCAAGTGTGATCTTTCAAAGTTGCGATCACCTCTTGGCAACACTCACATGTCGAACGAGAAATGAGGGGAGGTGGAAGACGGATGGGAGACGAGAGAGGGGAGGAGGAAGGGAGGAGAGGGATGAGGGGAGAATGGAGGAGAAGGATGAGAGATTGAGGGAAGAAAGGAGGAGAGGGATGAGGGGGAGAAGGAGGAGAGGGTATAAGGGGAGATGGCAGGGAGGTGGGAGGGAGTGAGGGGATGAGAGAGAAGGGATGAGAGGGATAAGGGGAGAAGAGAGGAGGGATGAGGGGAGCATGGAAGGAGAGATATGAAGGGGAGAAGGGAGAAGAGATGAAGCGATGGTAGAGATGAGGGGAAAAAGGGATGAGAAGGATGATGGAGATGGTAAGGAGGAGGGAGGAGGGAGGAAAGGAAGATAGAGAGAGGGGAGACGGGAGAGAGAGAGGATTAAAGGAAGGGAAAAAGGAAGAGAAGTAAGTGGGGAGGTAGATATTGAGGGAAGGAGGGGGAGGAGAGGAGAGGGAAAAAGAGGAATGAGATAAGAGGAGAGGGGGCGAGAGCGGAGAGAAGAGGGAAGAGCAAGAGGGGAGCGGAATCTCGAAGGAGGGAACTGGGAAAGGGGGAGGAAACGAGAATAAGAGAGGAACGACTAAAAGGGGAAGCGAGAGAGTCAAAACAGGTCAGACATTTTACTTCAGCAATATATATATGATATATATGTATATATATATATTATATATATATATAGTATATATATATATATATATATATATGTATATATGTATGTATGATGTATGTATGTATGTAAGTATGTATGTATGTTTATGTATGTATGTATGTATTATGTATTGTATTTATGTATGTATGTATGATATGTATGTATGTATGTATATTGTATGATATATGTATGTATGATATATGTATATATAGTATATTATATATCAATATATATATATATATATATAATAATATATATAGTATAAAATATAGTAATATACTACAATATACACACACACACACACACACACACACACACACACACACACAACACACACACACACACACACATAACACGCACACACACACACATATACACACACACAACACATATATATATACACGCACACACACACACATTACACACAACACACAACACACACACACACCACACACACACATAATATATATATATATATATACTAATATATATATATATATATATATATATATATATTATATATATATATATATATATACATATACTATATATCACGCATCACACTAACTTTCTGTATCCTCACACATCACATACACTACACACGCAAATTCATGTTGATATTTCTATACTCCTATTATCAATATTCTGCTATTCCTAACCAAATCCTTCGCTGGTTGTCGCCACTCCATCTACAACAAAACCCACAACTACTATAAGCGTATAATTATAAAAATGTATATAAAATATATAACATATATAACTATATCCCCTAGTAGTCCTCCTTCGCCCACCACTACCACCTGCTACCTCTGCTTCCATTCCCACTGAAGCAGAAATCAGCAATGTTCCTAACGACGCTAGCAGATCAGATAAGACAGAATGCTCGAAGAAAAAAGACAATAACAATTCGAAAAAAGGGACACACACCAATCACTTATGCAAATTCTTTCCTATTCTCAAAATAAAAGAAAAAGTAACGTCATTATGGCTAATTATACGACTGTTTTTATCGGAGCTTGGGAAGAAGAAGAATCTAATGTAGTTTCCCCCCAAAATCCATTTTCTTTGGTTCGTTTACTACATAATGTCGGCGTCGTCTAATAAATCGATTTTCTTTTTTTTTTTTTTTCCTTTTTTTCCTTTTTTTATGTGGAAGACGATATTTTTTTAAAGATGGAGGATCGTAGTTCTTGATTAACTATCTAATGCTAAACACATGTTAGTGTTTTTATCTATTTACGTGTTTATTCAATTTAATTTCACATAAATGTTTGTTTCTATAAAATCTTTTACTTATCATCTAACTACTCGTGAATACTTGTATTTTTTATTTTATTTTTTACCTCCTCCTCCCTCCTCCCCTCCTCCTCCTCCTTCCTTCTTCTTTCTTTCTTCTTCTTCTTCTTTCTCTTCTTCTTCTTCTTCTTCTTCTTCTTCTTCTTCTTTTCTTCTTCTTCTTCTTCTTCTTCTTCTCCTCCTCCTTCCCCTCGCTCCTTCCCTCCATCCTGTCTCTTCTTCCTTCTCCCTCCTTCTCCTTCTCCTTCTCCTTTCTCCTCCTCCTCCTTCCCTCCTCCTTCTCCTCTCCTCCTGTCTCCTCCTCCTTCTCCTCCTTCCTCCTCCTCCTCCCTCCCATCTTTTTTTTTCTTTTTTTATTCTCTCTTTTTTAAGAATGGACATTGGGAAAAACTGTGTACTTACCATAAACTGCCCGGAAAAAACTTTGACTACAGTTTATTTCACTCACGTACCTGAAAAGAAAGTAAATATATAAAAACTTTATGAAATTCGAATATATTAGACTACACACCATATGTATCCGTACACAAATACATACATACACATACATACGTATATATACCTCAGAAAATTGTTCCATCATTCTGTATATGTCATCTGTTGCTAAGTTCAAATTTGTTCATTGTCTATATGTATTTCTATGTATATTATCGATTCACTTATGGACATCCATTGATTCTCTTTTGATCACGCTCTCTAATTCCCTTTCTCTCTCTCTCTTCTCTCTTCTCTCTCCTTCTAATCTCTTTCTCTCATTCTTCTCTCTCTCTTTCTCTCTCTCTCTCTCTCTCTCTCTCTCTCTCTCTCTCTCTCTCTCTCTCTCCTCTCTCTCTCATCTCTCTCTCTCTCTCGTGTGTGTGTGTGTGTGTGTGTGTGTGTGTGTGTGTGGTGTGTGTGTGTGTGTGTTGTGTGTGTGTGTGTGTGTGTGTGTGTGTGTGTGTGTGTGTGTGTGTGTGGTGTGTGTGTGTGTGTGGTGGTGGTGTGTGTGTGTCTGCGCTGTTTCTCTGTCGTGTGTCTGTGTGTTTCAGTGAACATATGTCTGTAAATCTTCCCAATACCTAAATATTTTATATATACTGTTGCACAAACAAACAGAAACCCCCCCCCCCCCGTCCCCCATGCTTAAGCCCCCCCCGTCCCCCATGACTTAAGACACCGCCCCCCGTCCCCATGGGTCTCCCATGCCTAAGACACCCCCCCCCTCCCCCATGGTTTAAGACCCCCCCGTCCCCATGGCTTAAGACACCCCAGCCCCCCCCGCCCCATGGCTTAAGACACCCCCCCCCCCCCCGTCCCCGCTTAAGACACCCCCCCGTCCCCCATGGCTTAAGACCCCCCCCACCCACACACACACACACAAGCAGGAGAATCGCAAGTGTTTTTTCCACTCTTCACCCACTCGCAGGCTACATACACACGAGTGGCCTCAAACACATCCATCAAAGCAGCGTCAATGAAGGCAATTTGCACATCCCCCCCCCCCACAGCCATCCACCTTTCCAGTGTTGCCATCAATATTCCACACAACCGCTAGACTGGACATAAACACCGCTAAACGTAAGACAAAAAGCTGCTAGGACATTTTCCCGCAAAAAAAAAAGACTTCCAAAACCGCTAAACATAGCATAAGCTTTCTATATTTTTCCCCGC
>NW_020872321.1:68193-73193 GCF_003789085.1 Penaeus vannamei | reverse complement strand
TCGTACCTGCTGGCCGAAGACACGGGGGTCCTCGGGCCCTTGGGGAACTCGGGGGTCTTGGCCCGCCCGCGCAGGAGGTGGGCGCGCTTGGCCTTGGGGGCGCGCACGGTCTGGGCGCGCATGGCGTGCATGCTGGGGCCGTGCTCGGGGGACGACATGGTGACGGTGGGCGTGCAGTAGTACCTGCTGTTGGGGAGCGTCTGGGTGTTGTAGGCGTGCATGGTGGAGTACGAGGGCGGGGACGTGAGCCGGTGCACGTTGAGGGACGACTGGTTGTACACGTCGTCCATGGCCTGCTCGGGGTCGACCTGCGTGCGGAAGCGGACGAAGCCGCTGTCGTTGACCAGCATGGACGAAGGGCGGAAGCTGGCCGAGGACTGGCTGCGGTCGCGGTTCCACAGGAGCTGGAAGTCGGAGGTCACGGAGTCCACGGCGGACGCCTTGTTGTTGACGGCGGTGGCAGGGGGGGGCCCGCGGGGGGTCGTGCACGTCCACTCCAGGGGGACGCGCTTGATTGACAGGGTGTCGTCCATGACCGCCTTGCCGGGGTGGAGGGTGAAGCTGCCCAGGATCTGGCGCTTCTCGGTCTGCGCGGGGAACACGTTGGCGTTGCGGCCGCCCTTCAGGCTCTTGCCCTCGCGCCCGCAGCTGGTCAGCACGGAGAAGATGGTGTTGTCCTGGTTGGGGTGCGACTGCCGCCCGTAGGTCAGGAAGATGGTTGCTGCCACGACGGCCACGCCCACGACCAGTTCGAATCCGCGGGCGAGGCTGACCCTCCCCCACCACGCCCACACGTGGTTGGTGGGCGACAGGGGCGCCAGCATGACGTACAGGTGCAGCACCGCCAGCATGATCTGGGCGAAGCTAGCGGCCAGGGTCAGGAGCGCGGCGCGGTTGAGCACGGGGCGCGCGTGCCCGGAGGCCGCCGCGCCCTCCTGCGGCGCCCGGTTGAACCTGCCCAGGAGCTGGCCGTTGCGGCGCCCCGTGGTGCACTCCACCCGCCACACCGCCCACAGGCCGCCCGCGCCCACGGCGCCGCCCCACGTGGCAGTGACGGCTCTCGCCACCACCCTCAGGGGGAAGGCGCTGTGGTCGAGCACATGGGCCGCGAGGTGCGCCGCCAGGGAGAGGGCGAGGTGGGCGGCGGTGAGCAGGGCCAGGGCCAGGGGCGCGTGGGCGCAGCGCGGGAAGAGGCGTGAGCACCTACCGGAGCGGAAGAGGGCCAGCACGAGGATGGCCAGCGCCCCCGTGAGGCTGGGCCAGCTGGCCTCCTCCACGGCGGCGGACACGGCCTCCGGAAGGCGCTGCTCGATGCCGTAGGGGTCGTGGAACAGGTGCAGGCAGCGCAGGATGGCCGCCAGGAAGACCAGCGTGTGGATGACCAGGTAGTGCGAGCGCGGGAGCAGGTGCGTGGCGGCGGAGAGGCGCGCCAGGCAGCACAGGGAGGCGGCGGCGACGAGGGCGAAGATGCCGGCGGACACGTACACATGCACCCACCAGGCGGCGCCCAGGGACCACCGCACGCCCGACATGGGGTACATCATGACGGTGCTCTTGCCGCTGGGCCCCTGCGCCCCCGTCGGCAGCACGGCCTCCTCCTCCCTCGTGAGCACGAACGTGTCCTCCACCGTCTCCTCGAGCGAGCCGCCGTTGCCGAAGGCCGTGTCCTCGTGCAGCACGTAGGACACCGTCTCGCTGTCCCTGGCGGCGGCGTTGCCCGGCGCGGCGGTGGCAGAGGCCCTCGTGCTGCCCTGCGTCGGCACGAACTCGAGGCTCCCGTCCTCGGACTTGCGCCTCTCGGCCTCCACCCTGAAGGGGTTGCGGTAGCCTTTGGTGGTGGTGGAGGGCGCCGTGGTGGTCGTGGTGGTGGTCGTCGTGGTGGAGGTGGTGGTGGGGGCTGCCGTGGTGGTGGTGGGGGCGGAGGATGACATGGAGATGATGCCGGTGGCGGTGGAGTTGGGGTCCTGGGTGGGGGCGCCGTACGCGACGCCCCTGAAGATGGCGGCGATCTCGCTCTCCCGCGTGGACGCACTCCGCCGCGGCAGGAGAGGCCGGTCGCCGAGCTTCCCCAGGACGCTTGTGGAGGTGAGCATGCTGGCCCTCGGCCTCAGGGGGGACAAGGCTGACGAGACCAGGCTGAACTGCCCGCTGACGCCTGACACCAGGCAGCAGGACACTGTCAGCATGGCCGCCCAGCAGAACCGTGAGCGTGTGTGTGGGAATGAAGACATCTTGAGTGGTAAAGGCGAGGGTGTCAACACACGCTAACGAGATACTTCAGCATTGGAGGTTGTGGTGGTACCTGAGGGAGAGAAAGACCAGCCATTAGCGCGAAGAACACAAACCGTAAATCCGTACAACACAATAGCAAAGCCTGAAGATATTTTCTACACATTCAGTTCCCCCTTTTCTACGCGGATTTCGACGGCGTCCTCCCAAAACAACCACAGAGTCAAAAGTAATATGAAAACTACATTTCTCCCTCTAGACTAAAATTTCCCAGCAAAAAGGACGAGCGATATGCGCAGTTGAGAGAGAAGGATGATTTCAAACGTTAACTCGAGCCCAGCCCCCCCCCCGAGAACAGACTATGAAAAAAATGTATTCGAGAGTGCTGGGAAGACCCGTCTGACCAGTGAAAAAAGTATTCAGTTTCAGACCTGAAGACCTAGACTCGAAAACACGACCAGACAGACCACAGGAATCTGCTCTCTGGTCTACTTTTTAAAACATGTGAGAAGTGTCCGTTTACTTGATGCGTCTTTTTCGATCATGGAAGGCACATTTAGCACGTTTATACACTTGATGGACGGTTGTTAGTGAATATACCTACGTGCATATTTACGACTGTTTTAATTAAACGCACATTCGCATATGTACACGTATATATGATTTTGACGGACACAGACACGTATACACACACACGATAGTATAATATATATATATATATATATATATATATATATATATATATATATATATATATATATATATATAATATACATACATACATATACATACATAGACATACATACATATATTCATACATATATATATCGTCAGTGCGTACGTGTTGCTATTTTACTCTAGAAGTACATGTACACTCTAGACAACTAGACAACCAAAATCAATGTTCAAAAAGAAGTTTTATAAATTAACGAAACACTACACCGAATCCAACGTCCTTTGACAGGAAATTCTAGCGTTCGAATAACTTTGCAGGGAACGCGACGCTTTCGAACCACAGTTTAGAACACAGACAACAGGAAACTACTAGTATTACAATAGTTCGCATTGTAGGCCTATGCAAAGTTCCATCAAGTTCTTGGAGTGAAAATGAAATACTATTTTGGAGTTTCTAGAAAGGTTTAGGATTATTTTCTCGACGAGGCGACATGCGTTCTCATCTCCCTTCCTTTTCGATAGTCAGTATACTTAGTATTTTTCTCACAAATCGACACCAAATCCTTAAGTACACTCCCTAGAAACACACACAAAGTATAGAAGACACCAACCTAATGCAGTTTTCAAAAAAGTTCACAATCTCATGTCCGCTAAAATCTCCAGCGTGTCACAGAAAATATTCCTTGTTGGAGATCAACTCGCGATCCGGCCTATAGTTCCTCTCGATCTCACAGACAGCGGAAAACTGAGGGAAAACGCGAATTGACCCCGAATAACTTCAGCGGTGATCTGCCGGCGCTCGCGGGAAACGTTTTTGTACCATGCGTTGTCCGCGAGCAGGTCGACGCTCCGCTGGCGGCCGTACGACTATCCCTCCCTCTTCCCCCTTTTTTTTTGGTTGTTCATTTCTTCCTTTCCTGTCCTAACCGTTTCACCTTTTCTTCCATCCACACCGCTCTCATTTTTGGCTCTTGTAGTAGTAAGAATAATCTCTTACATTTACTATACTGAAGAATGAATTATTTTCGAAGCATGTTATATGAATGGTGGGATTTTTTCACCCTCGCTACACACGCGACTTTATAAACAAACGTGTATTGTTATGAATGAATCTCGCACTCATGTTACATACAGATGACGCGCCGAAGGGAGGGGAACAAAGGAAGGAGGGAGGAAGAGAGAGAGAGAGAGAGAGAGAGAGAGAGAGAGAGAGAGAGAGAGAGAGAGAGAGAGAGAGAGAGAGAGAGAGAAGAGAGAGAGAGAGAGAGAGAGAGAGAGAAGAGAACGGATAAAGGGATAAGGAGAGAGAGAGAGAGAGAGAGAGAGAGAGAGAGAGAGAGAGAGAGAGAGAGAGAGAGAGAGAGAGAGAGAGAGAGAGAGAGAGAGAGAGAGAGAGAGAGAGAAACACCTTAGTGAGTAGAGAAGAAGGGACAGAAACGGAACATATTCCAAACAAAATCGTTATCCTCAACGCTCTCAGAGAAAAAAAAAATAGAGTTGGCAGTTATTGAAGTTAATATCACCGTGGAAGTTGGCTTGCTTCGCCACAACAAATAAGTCGCGACCAACGGAGGGAAAAAGAGAGTTTGAACCGAGTCGGGACCGCGTTTTGTTGCCGTAAATCTACGACAAATGTTTCTTTAAGTCGTGTCGCGTCGGATTTTAAGATTCCCGCAGTCTCCCGGAGCTCAGCCATTATTGGTTGAGTTACCTTATGCGCTCGAAGGCGGAGTGTGCTTTGGCAGGAAGGTCGAAATCTGCTTAATTAATTCCCTCGCTTATTTTCTCTCTCTCTCTCTCCTTACATGCTTGGTGTTTCGGGTAGGATTCTTCTGTCTACGAGAGGAAACGTCGTTTATATTCAACTTCTTGTATTTTCCATGTCCATGTATTTATGTATTGTTTACATTCGCCTTGTATTTCCCATTTCCTTGAATTTATTTATTGTTTATCCATATATCTATTTATTGTTTACATTAGCCTTCTTGTATTTTCCATTTCCTTGTATTTATTGTTTATCCATACATTTTTTATTGTTTACATTAAACTTCTTGTGTTTTGTATTTCCATGTATTTATTTATTGTTTACATTCGAC
>NW_020872321.1:53193-55693 GCF_003789085.1 Penaeus vannamei | reverse complement strand
ACGCAGGAGAAGCAGGACAGGATTCTGGTGAAGCGATTCGCCTTCATCGTCGGTACGGATTTCCTGTGTTGGATGCCGGTCATTATCATCAAGGTGGTGGCTCTGTCAGGTGAGCTGGGGTGAGCTGGGGGGAGGTGGGGTTGGGTGGGTGGGGGGTGTGTGGGGTTGTATGGGTGGGTGTGGGGTTGTATGGGTGGGTGGGTGGGTGGTGTAGGATGTGGGGTAGGTTTATAGGGTGTCGGTGTGTCTGTGTGGGTTTGTTTGCGTGTGTGTGTGTGTGGTCTGTAATGTTGTGATGTATGATAGGTGTGTGTGTGTGTTGTTTGTGTCCATGTCTCTGTATTTGAGTGTGTTGGCGTGTGTGTAGTGTGTATGTATATATATATATATAATATATATATATATATATTATATATATATATATATATATATATATATATATATACATACACACACACACACACACACACACACACACACACACACACACACACACATATATATATATATATATATATATATATATATATATATATATATATTATATATATATAAAATGTATATATATATATATATATATATATATATATATATATATGTATATATATATATATATATATATATATATATATATATATATTATATATATATATATATATATGCATATATGTGTGTGTGTGTTTGTGCATGTGCTTATGTTTGTGTGTGCGTTTGTTTTCCTGTGTGTCTGCCTATGCTTGTGAGTCTATACCAGTAGTTGAGAACAATATAAAGTGTTCTGTATTCTTATAATAAGATTGATAAATCTTGTAAAGTGACATATGTACGTCCTTGGGATTCAGTAAAAAAAAAAAAAAATAATAAAAAAAGAAATAAAAAAACTCAGTACCTGTGTCATTTATTTAGAGATAAATCTAAGCCGATTAATATCAGTCTTTGTCTTCAAGATTTTTTTTACATTTATCTTTTTTTAAAATTATTATGCTTTTTTTATCTAAGCATTGATTTCTTTCATTCAAACACACACGTAAACACACACACACACACACAATCCCCAAACACGCCCACATGTACGCGTTGTTGAAATGACCGTACCCACATCCGCCCCCACGTATCCAACCCCGCTTTAACGCACAATGAGCCCAAATGACAGTCATAAACGCTATATTTCAGGGGTTGGAATTGACAGAACGTTATACGCGTGGTTGGCTGTGTTCGTCCTTCCTGTTAACTCGGCTCTGAACCCTATTTTGTACACGCTGGCCACGAAGATCTTTAAACAGCAGGTAAATGTGAGTGTATGTACTGTAGCGTTCCTGTTTGCTTTTTTTTTTTTTATAGTTCTGTGTGTATGTGTGTTTTTTTTTTTTTTTTTTTTTTTTTTGGGGGGGGGTGTTTTTTTGGACTATTTTTGTTTTTTTATGGTATATTGTTGTTGTTGTTGTTGTCTGTGGTGGGATGGAGGAGATTCGTTTAATGTGTCTGTCTGTTTGTCTGTTTTCTTTTTTCTCTCCCTTCTCTCTCTTCTCCCTTCCCTTCTCTCTCTCTCTCTCTCTCTCTCTCTCTCTCTCTCTCTCTCTCTCTCTCTCTCTCTCTCTCTCTCTCTCTCTCTCTCTCTCTCTCTCTCTCTGTCTCTCTCTCTCTGTCTCTCTCTCTCCCTCCCTCCCTCCTCTCTCTCTCTCTTTCTCCCTTCCCCCTCCCCCCTCCCCCTCCTCCTTTCCCACCCAATTTCCCCCCTATCCATGTCCCTTTCTGACCTCCACTTTCTCCTCCTTCTTCTCCTCAGGTCGTCAAGATGGTCTTCAACATGAGTCGGTGGCCAGCGAGTCAGCCACGGACGGGCACGGACTCAAACCCTTCCAACTCGTACGTGATGCTGTACCGCGGCAGGTTCCAGACGGCGCAGGTGCGGCAGGGGCTTTTTTTTTTTTTTTTTTTTTTTTTTTTTTTTTTTTTTTTTTTTAGTATTTCTATTGTTATTATCATTTTTTTATTATTGTTTTTATCATTGTTGTTATTTTTATTGATTTTATCATTGTTGTTTTTTATTGATATTGTCATTGTTATTGGTATTTCTTTTGGATTTTAGTATTTCTATTGTTATTATCATTGTTTTTATTGTTTTTATCGTTGTTGTTATTTTTATTGTTTTTATCGTTGTTATTTCTATTGATTCTGTCATTGCTATTGGTATTTTTATTTTCATTTTAGTATTTCTGTTGTTATTATCATTGTTTTTATTGTTTTTATCATTGTTGTTATTTTTATTGATCTTATCATTGTTATTTTTATTGATATTGTCATTGATATTGTTATTTCTATTATTGTTATTATCATTGTTGATTTTGTTGTTTTTATCATTGTTGTTATTTTTATTGATTTTATCATTGTTGTTTTTTATTGATATTGTCATTGTTATTGGTATTTCTTTGGATTTTAGTATTTCTATTGTTATTATCATTGTTTTTATTGTTTTTATCGTTGTTGTTATTTTATTGTT
>NW_020872321.1:25000-45827 GCF_003789085.1 Penaeus vannamei | reverse complement strand
GTGTGGTGTGTGTTGTGTGTGTGTGTGTGTGTGGTGCGTGTGCGTGTGCGGTGCGTGTGAGCGTGTGCGGTGTGCGTGTGTGTGTGTGTGTGTGTGTGTGTGGTGTGTGTGTGTGTGTGTGTGTGTGCGTGTGCGTGTGCGTGTGCGTGTGCGTGTGCGTGCGTGCATGCGTGCGTGCGTGCGTGCGTGCGTGTGCGTGTGTGTGTTTATGTAAATAAGTGTGTAAGTGTACATCCATACGAGTATTTGCACATGTACATATAACCATGCATGTGCTTGTGCCTGCCCAACCCCGCCTCTTACTCACTCCGACTGCACGAAGAAGCCTCCGAAGAGCAAATAATGGGCAGCGTAGGGGCGTGGAGAGCACCAGCGCCGTCTGGTAGTTCTTGGCCAGACACGAGATCATGTAGCCTGTGGAGACGAGACGGAAGGAGGATGACTTTGCAGGCGGTTATAGGTCGAAGGCGAGAGAAATGACTGAGCAATTGATAGGATGATAGATAGATTGAGATTAGGTTTACTATAATGTATCAACATTTAAACATAAATACAGACACAGACAGACGTTCATACAGACATAGACACACACGCAGATACAGACACAGACACTCATACAGACATAAGCACACACAGATACAGACACAGACACTCATACAGACATAGACATACACGCAGATACAGACACTCATACAGACAAAAGCACACAGATACAGACACAGACACTCATACAGACATAAGCACACACAGATACAGACACAGACACTCATACAGACATAAACACACACAGATACAGACACACACACTCATACAAGACATAAATCACACACAGATACAGACACACACACTCATACAGACATAAACACACACAGATACAGACAAGACACTCATACAGACATAAACACACACAGATACAGACACAAACACTCATACAGACATAAACACACACAGATACAGACACAGACACTCATACAGACATAAACACAGCAGAACAGATACACACACTCATACAGATATAAGCACACACAGATACAGACACAGACACTTATACAGACATAGACATACACGCAGATACAGACACTCATACAGACAAAAGCACACAGATACAGACACAGACACTCATACAGACATAAGCACACACAGATACAGACACAAACACTCATACAGACATAAACACACACAGATACAGAACACACTCACTCATACAGACATAAATACACACAGATACAGACACAACACTCTCATACAGACATAAACACACACAGATACAGACACAGACACTCATACAGACATAAACACACACAGATACAGAACACAGACACTCATACAGACATAAGCACACACAGATACAGACACAGACACTCATACAGACATAAACACACACAGATACAGACACAGACACTCATACAGACATAGAAACACAAACACACACTATTTATTACAAACAGCCAATCAGGAGCCAGTGAGAGCAACCAAGGGAGACAGACAGACAAGAACATACAGATCAGACACTGAATAAGTCCTATACTTACCATAAGACACTGCTACATTAGCCACCAGAGTCAGAATACCCATAGCAGTGAAAAAGTACTGCACTCCGGGCCTGCGAAGGGAAGCACAGTGTAAGGTAAAGCTAAGGCGATAATCAGATTATGATTTGGCTAGAGACACATTTTTTCTAGGATACACAGATAGACATATAGACAGATACAGAGAGAGACATACACAGACTCACTCTCTGCTGCCTCTCCCTCTCATCCTCCTTCTCCTCTCTTCCCCTCTTCCTCTCCACCTCTCTCTCATTCTCTATCTCCCTCTCCTTTTTTCTTCTCTCCCCCTTCTTCTTTCCCCTCTTCCTCTACTTCTACCTTTCCTTCCTCTCCAGAATTTGTGAGAAAAGGTTTATAGTGGAGGGAGCGAGGTCCAAAATGAACAATAAATTTCCTAATCAAATTTCCCTTTGAGGCCCCAAGTTTCGCTGTATCTTTATTCCTTTCTCTCTTCCATCTTCTCTCTCTTCCTCTCTCCCTTTCTTCTGTCCTTCCCTTCATCTGCATCTTCTCTTTAAACTCCCTTCCTTACATCTGTTTCCATCACTCACTTTTTTCACTTTCTTTCTCTCTCTTTCCCTCCTCTCCGCCTTTTTTTTCTTCATCTCATTCTCTACCCTTACTCTCCTTACTTTTTCTTTACCTTCCCCTTTCTTTCCCTCACCATTCCCCCCCCCTCTCCCCTCTCCTCCTACCATCTCTCCAGCCTTCCCTTCCTCCCTCCATCTATTCCTCCTTCCCTTCGCCCCACCATCCCTCACCTCCATCCCTCTGTCCCTCTTCTTCCTCTCCTCCTATTCCTCCCTCCCTCCCTACTCTCTCCGTCCTTCCCTCACACCCCTCTTTCTCTCCTTCCCTCCTCCGTCCTTCTCTCACATCCCTCCCTCACACCCATTTTCCCCTCTCTCCCATCCCTCTGTCCCTCTTCCCTCCTCTCCTCCCATCCCTCCCTCGCGCCCTTCCTCCTTCCCTCATCCTCCCTCCCTCTTCCTTCCTCCCTCCTCACATCCCTCCCTCCCTCACATCCCTCCCTCCCTCCTTCCCTTCCTCCCTCCCTCCTTCCCTCACATCCCTCCCTCCTTCCCTCCCTACCTACCTTCTTCCCTCACATCCCTCCCTCCCTCCCTCGCGCCCTTCCTCCTTCCCTCCTCCCACTCTCCTCCCTCCTTCCCTTCCTCCCTCCCTCCCTCACATCCCCCCTCCCTCCTCCCTCAATCCCTCCCTCCTTCCCTCCCTCCCTACCTTCTTCCCCTCACATCCCTCCCTCACATCCCTCCCTCGCGCCCTTCCTCCTCCCCTCACAACCCTCCCTCCCTCCCTCCTCCCCTCACATCCCTCCCTCCCTACACACAAAGAACACTTACCGAAGTCCCACCATATAATATATGATCGCCGTGAAGCCAACTGGCCCGACCAGGAAGACAGGAAGCTCCAGGAGGGACCTCGTCAGGAAGAAGATATCAGTGCGATAGAGGCCGTTCCAGTGTTCCCTCAGGAAGAGCGGCATCAGGCCAGAGAACACCTGCAGAAGGAAGGGGTGGAATTGGTGGGTTATGGTCGTCACTGAAGTGTTGTTTCATTATCAAATATCGTAGGGTTTTCGGTTGTTATGATCTCAAAAGGTGTTATGTTCATAAGTGTTATTTCATCATCATATCGTAGGGTTATTATTATCATAATCATTATTAGTAGGAATAATTCGCTGTTATTATCATCGCTATCCTATCTGATTTTGTTATTTTTTATTGGCATTAGCATTGTCGTTATAAGTATCATCAACATCATTAATACTTTTATAATTTAACAACTACTACTACGATCATTATCAATATCATAATTAATACATTTCTTATAATCGGCAAAAAACCCATCATCACTTTTATTATCCTTCTCGATATCCTCAAAATTATCACAAACAATGTTTTCATCCTGATAGCTTCATTATCATCACTACATTTAGAACTAATTCTTTACCAATGTTATCCTCATCATCACTGCCATTACTAACAAATCCATCATTATAGATAATAATATTAAGTAAAAAACTAGAAGCACTCTGAGGCCGCCTACCTCTGCCAGGGGTAAAGGGACACCAAAGCAATAAAATAATCACACTTCAAGAATTGCATTAATTAGAATAATCGTTCTCAAGTACACAGGCGACGTCCGTCAATATAATTTCCTTGACGGAGGCAACTGATGCAGCCATTCGAAGAATTCCTCAATTCTTCCCTCCCTCCCTCTCTCTCTCCTTTCTCTTCTTCTCTCCCTCTCTCTCTCCTTTCTCTTCTTCTCTCCCTCTCTCTCTCCTTTCTCTTCTTCTCTCCCTCTCTCTATCTTTCTTTCCCTCTCTCTCCCTCCCTTTCTCGCTACTTCCTTCCCTATCTTTCTCTCCCTCCCATTCCCCTTTCTTCACTCCCTCCCTCTCACTCTCTCTCTCTCACTCCCTCTCTACTTCCTCCTTCCCTCTCTCTCTCCCTCCCTCCAACTCTCCTTCCTTCCCCTCTCTATCTCTCTCCCTCCCCCCTCCCCCCCTCTCACTCTCTCCCTCTCCCTTCCTCTCACCGTAACAACAGGAAACAAATTGGAGAAACTGAGGTTCGTCGTGAAGGTGAAGAGCATCCCGCTGACATTCTGGGCCATCACGTTGAACTCTGGGTCCTCGCCGCCGGTGTCGAGGTAGATCAGGCCGAAGATGATGGCGAAGAACTGGAAGGCAAAAGGAGAGATTAGGTCACGGTTTTTTTTCTTTCTTTCTTTCTTTCTTTTGTTTTTTCTTTGTAGTCCTATATATGTATGGCTGAAGCTGACATAAAGATTTGTTTTTGTTGTTGTTTTTTATTTCGTTATTGTCTTTTATATGTATGGCTGAAGCTGAAATAAAGTTTTTTTTGTTGTTGTTGATGTTTATATCTTTGTTGTATTTCATATATATGGCTAAAGTTGAAATAAAGATTTTTGTTGCTGTTTTTTTCTTTCTTTCTATGTAGTCTTTTATATATATGGTTGAAACTGAAATAAAGATTGTGATGATCTTTTTCATTGTTGCTAATAGGATTTTTTTTTATTATTATAATCATTATCATCATTACTATCTTTATCATAAATGATTATAAATACTATCATCACTATTGTTACTATTAACAGTAGTAGTATTATAATTACCATCATTTTTATAATTATCATTATTATGAACTTGGACAAGCGACTCTAAATGTGTGGAAAATGAATTTCAATAATTTTGAAACGTAAAAGAAAAAAGTTTGTCATAATTTTACATTTTCTTTGACACGTCTAACTCTCCATAAGAAACGTTTTCTGGGTAACTTTGATATTCAACCCGAACAATTTTAACTTGAATATACTTTTTTTGTACAGATAGATAGATAGATAGACAGATAGACAGAGAGAGAGGGAAAGATATATATATATATATATGTATATATATATATATAATTATATATATATATATATATATATATATATATATATATATATATATATATATATGTGTGTGTGTNCATCATATCATAAATATGTAATATAGACTCGCAAATTGCGAAATGAAAGAGAGTATAAGTAGAGGGCAGACGAGAGAGTAGAGAGAAAGCAGTAGAGAAAGAGAGTCAGATGCAGAAAGAGAGAGTAGTAGAGAGAGTAGATGAGAGACAGAGAGAGAGACGAGAAGAGAGAGGAAGAGAGAGAGAGAGAGAGAGGAAGAGAGAGAGAGAGAGAGCCGAGAAGAGAAGAGAGAGAGAGATGAGAGAGAGAGAGAGACAGATAAGACAGAGAGAGAGAAAGAGAGAGAGAGAGACTCCCTGAGAGAATGAGGGAGAGAGAGAGAAAATCGTCAAAGTTTCGATTAGAAACAGAAAGACAGACAGGCAGAACAGACAACAGGGAGGAGAGGATAAGAGGGAAATAATCCTCTCATCAACCAGGTGTGATCATATATTAAATGTACACCAAACAGAATAGAATTCTACAGGCCTGACCTCTGGATCACATATTAAAGTAGCAAATCATTGGAAAAATAGAACAGAGGCTAAGACAGAGAAAGAATGATAAAACATACCAAAAGCAGGCAGACATAAGACAGACAGAAAACAACGTCTGTCTTTCAATTGATTCGAAATTACAAACTATCCATTCTGAGTATAGACATGTTATCAAATATAGATCAATAGTAACAAACTAGGAGTTCAAATATACCTCACAAACTCAGACATGACATAACCCGGAAGAGTCAAAATAGTCATCAACAATAATATTCAAGTACCTATGGTTGCGTAGACAGGACGTAAGAAAAATAGACACGAGACAGATTATATTCAGTGTAAAAAAGATTTAAGAAAAAGAATATTACAATAATCTCCAAAAAAATCAATAGGAACTTCATTATCGATAACTTACATGCGATTATTCAAAATAAAGTTCTATTAATCCAATCTGAGGTTTAAATTATAGACACCATGTTTACTCATTGTTATTTCCGCACAAAAGAAACCTATTGATATCTAAATAACCTAATATATCCTCGCAGACTAAATAAACCTCATTACCATCCAATCATTATCCTACTCAATCCACCCAGAACAAACATGTAAGGACAAACGAATGATACAAGGTGACATCCCACAATTAACACCATCATCTCATAAGTGACACTACACACAAGCAAGAACCACCGAGAGCGAGGCAAGAACAAGCCAAGTTTAAAACTTCTTGGATTGGAGCTTTGTCCCGAAGCCTAATACAATAAAATCATTATCATATCTTTGGCAATTACTAATAATAGTAATTTCTTTATCACAACAAGTATCGTAAATCCACGTTTCCTTCCGACTTATTTACTTTTCCTTTATCCACCGGAGTCTATGCCCGGCAATAAAATCGGCAGAAAAAATGTATAAATACCCGGGCTATTATGCATACACAAGAAACAATTTTTGTATGATTAAATTAGTACTATATATAATCTGGCGCCTGATTATTCCTCACAGATCGTTTTATAGACAATGAAATGAGACATTAACTTCACGCATATAATGTTATATTCGCTACGTGCAGAACACTATTTGTATCCACCAAAAGATAATTAAATCGCCACCATCACACGTAAAGAATGAAAGCCCGTCACAAACTTGTATAATTCTAAACCCTCAAGCTCCCACCAATATAATAAACTTTTTTATCTCCCAAACCAGTAAATTGCCAAATAAATCTTCTCATCTCCAAACAGCTATATTAAAGTATTTCCTATTCCTCCTCCAAATCTCTCTCAAAACATGACAAGCCTTTTTATTTTCCCAATTAGTAATTCTCTTCTCCTCTCGTCGTTCTCTGCCCCTTCTCTCTCTCTTATCTCCTTCTCCACTTCTTACTCTTACTTCTACGTCTCTTTTCTTCTCTTACCTCCTCTCTCCTCTCCGGTCTTCTCTCTTATCTCCTCTCCCTCCTACGCTCAACATAATCTCTATCACTTCAAACCCAGTAATTCTACTACTACCTATCATTCTTATTCAACCAAGATATTACATACCCATCTTATTTCATCACAGTATTTCTCTCTACATCAATCTTACTCTCTCTCAGGCCTTTCTCATTCCTTTCTCTCACACACAATAACTCCGACTTACCAATAAATCACTCTTCTACTTCACAATAAATCAATCATCTCTATCGTCCTTCACTACTTCTTTCTTCCTATATCTCAACTCAACTAGCTCTAATTACTTTCTTATTCTCCATCCATTTCTCACTTCCTTTCACTCACGTTAATATTATACACCTCTTAAATTTTTATTCCTCCAATCACTCTCAGTAATTAAAGTACTCATTGCACATTTTCATCTCCAATCTAAACTCTTATATCTCAATTTTTGTTTCAACTTGCAGTAAATCTCAATCTCATGTTTAATTCAACAATAATTAAACTACATTTTAATTCAACAGTAATTAAAACATATTATTGCAACAGTATTAAACAATTTTATTCAACAGTAATTACTCTATTCACAATGATATAACTCATTTTATTCAACAGTAACAATCTCATTTTATTCAAACAATTAAATTATAACATCATTTTTATTCACAGTAAATTAAACAATTTTATTCATTCAACATCTTTTATTCAACAGTAATCAATATCAATTAAAACATTTGTAATTAAACATTTTATTCAACAGTAATTAACATTTATTCAACATGTAATCATTTTTATTCAACCAGTAAAAATCAAATTTTATTCAACAGTAATCAAACTCATTTTATTCAAACAGTAAATCAAACATTTTATTCAACAGTAATTAAACATTTTATTCAACAGTAATTACATTTTATTCATAATCAAAATTTTATTCAACAAGTAATAAACCATTTTATTCAACAGTAATTAAACATTTTATTCACAGTAATCAACATTTTATTCAAACAGTAATTAAACAATTTTATTCAAGCAGTAATTAAACTTTTATTTCAACAGTAATTAAACATTTTATTCAACAGTAATGTAAACATTTTATTCAACAGTAATTAACATTTTTATTCACAGTAATTAAACATTTTAATTCAACAGTAATTAAAACATTTTATTCAACAGTAATGTAAACATTTTATTCAACAGTAATTAAACATTTTATTCAACAGTAATTAAACATTTTATTCAACAGTAATTAAACTCATTTTATTCAACAGTAATTAAACATTTTTTTCAACAGTTTCATTTTATTCAAACAGTAATTAAACATATTTATTCAACAGTAAAACATCAATTCAACTAATTTTATTCACAGTAATTCATTTTATTCAACAGTAATTTTAACTCATTTATTCAAACTAATCAAACTAAAAATAATCGTATGATTGACAATATATATTACACAAGGACATATTATGGATATGTTTATCCTTATACAGTTTTACATTCACAACTGCAAGGGACTGAGAAATATGTTTTTTTTTGTGAAAGTTAAAGAAAATTAGGGTTTAATGATCTGGAATGTTAGGATTGATTATCATTTCATGTGTAAACGGGGTGGGGGGGGGGCGCCTATGTGGTTGTGTGTGTGTGTGTGTGTGTCTGTTTGTGAGTGTGTTTGTGTGTTTGTGCTTTGTGTGTGTGTATGTGTGTGTTTGTGTTGTGTGTCTGTTTGTGATGTGTTGTGTGTGTCTGCTTTGTGTGTTGTGTGCGTGTGTATTGTGTGGTGTGTGTGTGTGTGCGTGTGTGTTGTGTCCGTGTGTGTGTTGTATGAATGTGTGTGTGTAAATGTGCGGTGTGTTGCGTTGTGTGGTGTCTATATTGTCCGCTTCTAATGTGTGTGCGTGTGGTGTGTGTGTTCTGTTTAGTGAGTGTGTGTGTGTGCTTGTGTGTTGACTGTAATTGTGCGTACGTGTTTTAGAAACATTTCCTAATGCGTGTGTATGGTCCCTCTGTCTCCACTCTCGATCCTGTGAGTGTAATTTGCCTGACAAACCTTGCCGAGCGCACTACACTCGACACATATCACAACACTTCATCACACTCTCAACATCAAAAACCCACCAACCCTTCCTAACCTCCGACCGCCTTCTCGCCGCGAAAACAAGACGTCCTCCCCATCGGATTCCAACCGACCCCGCCCCCCTCTCCCCACCCCAAGCAACCCGCGAGACCATTCTGAAAAAAAAAAATATGATTACGACCATGAATCTGCATTATGAGAGAAGGGAGATCTATCGGAGAGAGAGCCCAGAGAGGAACAGAGTTGAGAGCCACACGCGGTCTATCACGAGACGTGAGCAAAACCGCTCAAGGCGCACCAGGAATGTCGACACCCCACGCCCCTCTTCCGCTAGACTCCGACTTAACCGAGCGCGCCAACTCGCCTCCTCCCTGCGCTTGAGCCGACTCGCCAGGCACACGCCTCTGGCATGCTAGCCTCGAGTTTGCGGCTATGGAGGGCTACAATCTTATACCTTAGCCGCACACGCCCTCCCTCCCCCATCCCACGCCGCCTCTCCCTAACTCCTTTTTCTAAGCTTATGTCCTCGATAAGCCTCGGAAATAAGCTGCTGGAAAAAGTATACTGATAAAACAGAAAAAATAGAAAGTAAAAAGAAAAAAGTGAATACGAGAAAAGGAATAAGATAAAGCAGCCAAGAGAAGCGAGAATGCATAGGAAAGGACAAAAACAAGTAGCACACAGTCGGAGAGACGTCAGTATAATAACTATTGGCGGGTGTTTATATGGATTACTCAACGTCTCGGACACTCGTGACGCTGAAATCGCGAAGACATGAGTACTATATTGCGCGCAATCCTAATGACGCTCGGTGTCAATCTGTCCCCTTATCCTTTAATTTTCTCACGCTCATGTTCCTTCGTGCATTCCCATCTCGTCTTTTTCCATTCACCTTATGCTTTATGCTTCTTGTCTGCGTGTGTCATCAGATATTATGTTCCTGTTATATATCATATTATTACTGATTTTTTTCTCGATATTTTAGTTCTCTTACTCATCATCACCTTTCTATTATTTCCTTCACGTAAGTTCCGTTCTTTTTCTCGCCGTTTCGGACACACAGGATGCCGTTAACGTGATCACAAAGTTTCACTCCTGTAAATTGCTTCAGTAGATTTTATTTCAACGCTAGGATTGGGGATAAGGATGTAGCGGTGCTCAGCGGAGCTCGGGGGAAGGGAGGGGCGCAGTGTGGTATGGTGTAGAGAGAAGAGATGAGAAGTATAGAGAGAATAGAGAGAGAGAGAGAGAGAGAGAGAGAGAGAGAAGGGAGGAGAGGAGAGAGAGAGAGAGAGAGAAGAAACGGAGAGAGAGCAAGAAAGCACGTATGTATGTGCAGACCGATAGTTTTACGAGAGACCGATTTGACCGCATGAGATCATGTATAAGAAAGTATCGAGAGCAAGAGAGAGAGAGAGGGGAGTATCGCACGTATTCGTATACAGGAAGAGACGCCACTTGGATCACGATGTACAGACACAGAAGAGGCACGTGGGGTAAGGTTTCGTCAGGCGAGGGCATTTGATGGTGATGACCTGTTTCCACAAAAAAACACAAACGCAGAACCCATGAAGACATACCATACATAACAGCCCACCACCGATTATTAATGAACAATTACTTAATAGTTGAGTCATTACTATATTATTATAGCCTTCCTCTCTATTCTTACTATTTTCCTTCTTCTTCTTAATCTAATCTATTCTCATATATAACTATACCAATCACTCCGTAAGCATTTATATATCGTATATATCAGATATATAGTTTATTATTTTATATTCTATTTCAAATTATTATATAATATATCTATCTCTGACTCAATATTTACATCCATATTATATATTTTTACTTATATCACTCCCTATTATATCATTTCATATTCATATTCATTTACTTACCTCGCTCATACTAACTATTACTTTATTCATCTCGTATTAAATATTACCTTCTTTACCTTTATATCCTATTATCATCATATTTATATATTATATTACCTCTTTTTTCAGTCTATCTATCATTATTAGAGAGCCAGGGTGTGTAAACCCACATAATCCCTCAATGACTCACAGCATTAAACAATTAAGAAAAAATATAACTCCCCTTGTGGTGTACTTGTTATTGACGGCGCCGTCGCACTACGGTGTCCACGTCGAGGCGTTAGGAAAATTAAATATATCCGTGGCGTGGAAGGCACCGACGGCAAACCTTGCGAAACGTGACAGGAGAAACGGGCGGGATGTCTGCTTCGCGAATGTGGAGGGCTCTCGAGGCAAACGATCTCTGTCTTGTCTGGTCTGTCTCTGCCGGGGTGGCTGTGAAATCCTGGATGGATGGAATTGGATGGCTGTGATCTGGACTGGTTGGTCTGAAGCTGGGTGGCTGTGAATCTGGGATGGCATCGGTTGATTGGTGTGGATGGATGAAATGGATGGATGGATGGGATGGATGGACTTTGGATGGATGAAGGGAGAAATTTCGTATGGATGGGTGGATGGATGGGTGGCCTGTGCATATTTTTGGTGTTCTGTCTGTCCTAGTCCTGGGTGGTCGCCTCATAACTTGTGAATCTGGATGAGATGGATGGATAGAAATGGAATTGGATGGATGGATACGTCTGGATGGAATGCGCACTGCGCAATAAAACATGGATGGATGGATGGATGGATATAGATATTGCCTTTATCCTGACGATTATATGAGAAATTAGAATGGATGGATGGATTGGCCTCAGAAAACTCTGGAAACGGTATGGATGGTTGAGATGGATGTGATGGACAGATGTACTGGCAGAGAATCTGGTTGGGATTGATGGTATGGATGGGTATGGTGAAGTGATCTGGTTGTCCTGGAATGGATTGGATGGAATGGATGGGTGCTGTCGATCTGGATGGATGGATGGGACTGATGGATGGATGGGTGGCCTGTGAATCTGGTGGGATGGATGGATGGATGGATGGATGGGTGGCTGTTGAATCTTGGATGGATGGATGGCATGGATGGATGAGATGGATGGATGGATGGATTAGATGGATGGATGGCTGGCTGTGATCTGGACTGGACTGATGGATGGATGGGGTGGATGGATGGATTGGATAAGTGATGGATGGGTGGTCTGTGAAATCTGGTTGTCCTGGATGGATGCCAGATGGGTGGCTGTGAATACTGGTTTGTCTGGAATGGATGGAATGGTGGCTTGTGAATCTGGTTGTCTGGATGGATGGATGGGTGGCTGGTGAATCTGGATGGATGGATGGAACTTGGATAGGATGGCACTGGGATGGCTGTGAATCTGGTTGGATGGATGGAATGGAATGGATGGATGGGTGGCTGGTGAATCTGGATGGATAGGATGGATGATGGATGGGCACCCTGGCTGATGAATCTGGATGGATGGATGGATAGGAATGGGTGGCTGTGAAATCCTGGCATGGATGGTATTGGCATGGAGTGGATAGATGGTGATGGATGGATCAGTTGCGCCCTGTGATTATATTCTTCGGCCATGGTATAGATGGATGGATGGAATTATGATGGATGAACGGCTGGCTGTGAACATCTGGTTAGATGGATGGATGGATGGATGGGGTTACGGCTGGGCTGTGAATCTGGTTATCTGACGATGGAGTGGATTGGACTTGGATGGGATTGGTCTGCTGAAACTCCTGGCACTCGGATGGATTAGTATGGATGGTATGGCACTGCGGGTCTGTTACCCTTGTGAAGTCTGGTTGGCATGCTGTGACTGGATGGGTGGCTGTCGAATCACTGTGATTGCGGACCTCGGATGGATGGAGAGGATTGCCGCATGGATAGTGATGATGGATGTGAAGTTGGCCTGTGAATCTTTGGTACTGGATGGATGGGAATGCGAAGGGTGCGACTGGATGCCAGTGGATAGATCGACTTCAGGAATGCGGTAGGCTTGCTTGGAATGCAATCTGGTTGTATGGGAATGCGACTGGAATGGGATGGTGGCTGTGAATCGCTGGGTGGCATGCGTATGGATTGGCACCTTTGGGTGCTGTGAATCTGGAATGGGATGGATGGTATGGAATGGATGGATAAGTATGGATGGATGGATGGCTGTGAATCTGGATGGATGGATGGTGGATTGAGTGTGTATTGGGTGGTCTGTGATCTGGTTTAGATGGATGGATTGTGATCTGCGATCTGGGAGGTTTGCCGGATATCCTGGTTTGTCCATGGACGGCACTCGGATCCTGGAATGGATGGGTGGCTGTTGAATCTGGCCACTCGACTCGGCATTGGATGCGCACTGGATGCGCACTGGGGTGGCTCGCTGAATCTGCGTTGGATGGATGTGATGGAATGGATTGGATGGGTGGACTGTCGAATCTGAGTACTGGATGGATGGACGTGTGATGGGTTTGGCCTGTCGACATTCCCGTGGTTAGTTTGTCCCCATGTCTGTCCTTTCCTATGGTTGGCAGTGAACATCTGGATGGTTGTCTCGCCTGTCCTATCTTTCCGGATGTAGTATACGAGAAGTCAACTCTCTCTCTATTCTAGCTATTAATTATTCTCTTCTCTCTCTCTCATCAAACACAACACATCGACAAACTAACACCATGTTGCGTATACAAACATACTTACATCACACAAAAAATTATGCATACACACATACTGCAAACATCCGTATAAACTTTACAAGTAAGTACCATAATGCACATCCCCCTCACACTCCCTAAGCCTACTCCCTCCTTTTTCCCTACTCCCCCCCTCCCTCCCAACCAAAGCCCCCTCCTCAACCCCCATCCCTCCCCCCTACCACCACACCACTCCACCCCCTCCCTCCCCCCTCACCACCACCACCACCCACCCCCTCCCTCCCGCCCATCTACGCAACCACCCCTCCTTCCCACCCTCTCCTACCACCACCAACCACCCCTCTCCCTCCCGCCCATCTCCGCAATCTATGGCAAGATGCTCATCCCATCTCCCCCGTGAATGCAGCCCTCCACCCCCTCCTCCCCCCTCCCCCTCATTCACACGCCCCACCCCCCTTTAGCCTCCTCACCTGCACATGACAGCCTTTGTACTGCCTCCGAGCCACAGATAAGACCAGCCTGCCCTAGAACAGCTTAGGGGTCCTTAAGAGACAAGTGCCGGGGTTGTCCGGTCGGGTCCCCGCGCGCGGGTGTTCGGTGTCGGGCGGTGGGTGTCGGGCGCGGGGTGTCGGGCGGTGGGTGTCGGGCGCGGGGTGTCGGAGGCGGTGGGTGTCGGGCGGGTGTGGTGTCGGGCGGTGGGCGTATGACTCGAGGCGCGGGGTGTCGGTGCCGCGTGTGTGGTCGGCTTCGGTGGGTGTCGAGGGCACGGTGGGTTGTTGGGGCGCGGCAGGTGCCGGGCGGTGGGTACTCGGTGCGCGGGTGTCGGTCACAGCAGTCTGCATATGGTCGGGAGGCGACGGTATAAACTTTTGTGACACGCTGTGAATAAAGAGGTATGCAATGTTTTCCACTCTCTTGTATAGGACTGTCGCGCATCTCGGTATCGTGAGGTTTTCTCCAGATGGCGGGGATGGCAAGGGAGGAGACAAAGGGAGAGATGCGAAGAGGCGTAGAGCAGGGTAAGTAATGATTCATTCCCGTGTTTTCACCTCTCTCTTCTCTTCTCTCTCTCACCACACACACATCACACATACACACTCACTCACTTCACTTAACTCTCTTCTCTCTGCTCCCTCCTCATCTCTCTTCTTTTAACCTCTCTCCACTCATTCCCACTCGTCTCTCTTCTTCTATCATTCTCTTCTTCTCCTGTCTCCTCTCTATCTATTACCTATTTCTTCTCTCATATCTACCTATCTCTGGGAAAAGGTACATATGTATTCAAACTTCCCCTACTCTCATCTCCTCTCAAGCAAAGTCCCTCAACGTTATTTTCCTATCCCTTTGTGTCTTACACTGTCTTACTCCTCCAAATCCGTCTCCCTCTCTCTCTCTCTCTCACTCCTCTCTCCTCTCTCCATCAAGCCACCCACACCCACGCTCGCAACACCACACACACACACACATACAAAGACATGCGTGTCCAAAAATAATTTTCACACATGACAACTTGTTCATCTGTTAACTAGACCATTTCAGATAACTCATTTATAACTACCAAAGTCCCTCATTAAACGATAATAATTTCTCAAATAGAGAAATTGATGTCGAATTATCTCGCATCTTTCTTTTCTATTTACGTTAAAGTTCGTCAGAGCGAGAAGTCACCAAGATCTGATTGTGTCGTCATTACTGAAGTTGAAGTTGTGTTGTGAAGTTTCCAAGTCCGTGATTTTTGGGAAAGAAATATTCGCGTGGATATTTGAACTGTATTAATTTTCTTTCTCTTTCAAGGTTGGGGTTCCGTTTTCGCGAAAACGCAGACGCACACACACACGACACACCCACACAACTACACACGCACACACACATACACACACACACAGACACACACACACACAAATACACACACACAGGCACACAAACACAGCACGCACACACACACACACACAACACACACACACACACACACACACACACTCACACACACACACACACAGGCACACAAACACACACACGCACACACACACACACACACACACAAACACACACACACACACACACACACACACACCACCGATCTTCAATCTTACATAAGGCCAGTTCCAAAACATGACCACACGCAAAAAAGGTCTACACAAACGTACACGTACACACACCGTTGGATAATTTTTTTCAAAGAGAAAAAAAGAAAAGCATAAAAAAATAAACAGGAGAGGGTCAGCTTAGAGGTTAATACGGATGGTCAATAAGTAATAAATCTGTGAGACGGAGGGAGAGAGGGAGAGAGAGAGAGAGAGAGAGAGAGAGAGAGAGAGAGAGAAGAGAGAGGTACAGGGAGGTCTATGTATACAGGCATGACGCAGGAGAGATAAGAGGATTGTAGCCGAAATTTCAAGGGCTCGAGCGTATAAGAGAGAGGAGAGTCATTGCTATTGTTGACGCATCTAGATGCGTTACTGTATGGAGGAGCTGGCATGGACGCATTCGAGAATTATGATACAGTGTATCGACGTGGTAGATGCAGAGCGATGCGCGGGTGAGAGCAGAGAGAGAGAGAGAGAGAAGAAGACACGCGAGAGAAACGAGGCCGGTAGTTAGAATTGCCACGATTCGCGATGATATATGTCACACTTGGAGTATCTGAACAAGCTCCAGACTACCGAAAACAAGAGATTTATATATTATATCTCACACTAGTGAACATATAAAGAACGTGAATAAGTTTACATAACCCGGCAACCATGGAACAAAAATTAGATATGTAGCTAATAATAATATTGCCATACCATCTGACAGAAAATAAAATTAAGATTAGATATTGCAATGACTGATGATTGGGGTAATGGACTATGATAGTAATAAATAATAATAAAAATAATACATGATAATAATGAATAATAATGATAATGATAAATAATGATAATAAATAATAGTAAGTAGAATTAGACATGTTGATCTATGGAATATAATTAATAACTCACAGGCGATAAAATTATACAATAACTCCAGATAAATATATCATTATGTATTCATAATAGAATGATGAGGAGGAGGGTTAGACGTGCAGGAGAAGTGAACATAGAATAACTAAAATAGGCGGAGTGTTAGTATGCATGTATCAGAGTGGTGACGATGATAATGAAAGATGGGATATGATGCTATTGAGCTGCCAGTGATAATATAATAATGATAGTAATAATAATAATGATAAATGATACTACTACTACTAACTACGGATGAAATTAATAACGAGTGCGTGAGGAGCCACAATAGTAATTGAATATCTGAGAGGCAGCTCGGATGTCAACCGAGACTGGGAGGGAGCTGATAGTCGAAGATGGATGATACACGATAGACTAATATGAAGTTCAATATCAATAATAACAAGTGGATAATGGATAATGATATGCATAACAATAATAATGATAATAAATAATGAATAGTGAGGTGGTGAGATACAAAGGATCAATAATGATAATAATAATGATGATAAAAGAGAGGAAGGAGAAAGAGAAAGAAACAATAGAGAAGCAAACAAACAAACAAACCGAAATAAAACACAAAGAGATAATATGAAGAGAAGAAAACAATAGATAAAAGAAGGAGCTTCAAGAAGACGAAATTGATAAGCAAAATTATTCCTTCTTTTTTACACCTCGTACTCCCCCCAATACAAAAAAAAAAAAAAAAAAAAAAAAAAAATAAAACATTTTACGTCTCTTTTGAAGTCGTAATACATTAAATTCCATTAATCTTGCCCAGGGAAAAAACATGAATTAGTGATATGGTGTGAGAGAGCATATCGCTAGAAGGATCGCTGAGTGGAGGGGAACGACGCGGAATATCGAAAATGGAATTATAGAAGTATTGCAGTTTGTGCACTTGCAGATATCCAGCATACAAGTTATAGACTGAGTATCATTGAATCATTCTGGAGAGAGGTATATGGAGAGGCTCGCTACTAGAGTTCTCCCATTGTATATTAGTGAGTATCGGGGATACGCATTATTCATATTTGTGCATACTGATTGGGTAGAGCATCATCACTCTCGCTTAGTATATTAACGAGTGCAGTAGCTGGAGATATCAATGCATTTGTTTTTACCATTGGATAAAGTTTTAATAAATTATGGCCTATTATAATCTCTTTTTAACTCTAGTGATTAGCAGTATATGCAAGATCTCTCCAGCTCACGACATGCAGACGACACGTACAGAGTATATTACTCATAATATCAATACAAAACAGAGAGCAGATAAGCATCGTGAGGAGGTGCACGTTGACATGTAATTAACTATATATATATCACACGTAATTATGTATTCATATTATATTATATAAACCATGGGACATAACACGCTCTACCTTAAGAATCTTATTTAGGAGTTGAGACAGATCGATACCAGAAGATAAGCTAAGTACACGATTATATTAGCATATAAGTCGAACGGATAATATTACATGATCGTTATGAGAGTGCACAGTGAGTGTGATTAAGCGTCGCTCGCGAGTGAGTGCGCGGTTCGATCACTCAGAAGCATAAGACAGAACAATAAATAATAGATAGACAGATACCAGGATATTCCAGAACTGCTAATAAAACAAAAAATAAGAAATAAAGAGAAATGTAGCAATAAAGAAACCACAGGAAGGGGACTATTACGGAGGGTGTAGACGATGCTCAGAGAATATCCAGCCAAACCGGAGAGTGATAGAAGGAGAGAGAAAAGAGTTTTAATGAGAGATATGGTGAGACAGAGCAGAGGGAGGGAGGGGGGCTTGAAAAAAGAAAAGAAGAGAGAGAAGAGAAGGAAAGAGTCTGCTGTGGTGTGTGTGGAGGGAGAGAGACGAGAGGAGAGAGAGAGGAGAGAGAGAGAGAGAGAGAGAGAGAGAGAGAGAGAGAGAAAGAGCAGAGGAGAGAGAGAGAGAGAGGAGAGAGAGAGAGAGAGAAATGAAAGATGGAGAGAGAACAGACAGAAAAGATAGATAGATAATTGAATAGATTGGTAGATATATAGATAGATAAATAGACAGATAGGGTTGCTAGATTAATAGAGGGCTAGATAGACCGTATATACAAAATAGATTTATAGACAGTATGAACAGATGGATAGATGGAGAGAGGGCAGATAGAGATGCGAAGGCAAAAGAGAGGAGAGAAGTAGATAGAGAGGAAAGCAGAGAATAGGAGAGAGGCAGATAGAACAGAGATGACGAAGATGAGATAGATAGATAGATAGATATAGATAGATAGATAGATAGAAGATAGATAGAGAGTAGAAGAGATGAGAGAGAAGAGAGAGAGAGAGAGAGAGAGAGAGACAGAGCAGAATGAGAGAGATAAATAGGTAGATAGATAGAGAGAGAGAGAGAGGGAGAGAGACAGAGAGACAGAGGACAGACAGAGACAGAGAGAGAGATAAACGAGATAGAGAGAGAGAGAAAGAGAGAGAGAAGAGAGAGAAGCGGAGGGTGAAGAGATGAAACGAGAGGGGGAGATGAGCAGGGCTTGTGATGCAAGGCAAGGAGGGGGGGAGGGGGGGGAGGCGACACGGGGGAGGGGAGGATTAGTATCAGCGTGGGAACTTTGCTGGAGGGGGTGCTGAAGTAGGGGCGGGGGGAGGGGGAGGGCACGGAGAGGAGTGGTGGCCAGAGGCAAAGAGGCGTCGGAGGGGGTGGGTGAGGAGGAGCAGAGAGGGAGGGGAGTGGGAGTGGGAGGAGAGGAAGGGAGAGTGGATGGGGAAGGGAGGGAAGGAGGGAGAGAGAGGAGAGAGAGGGAGTGGGGAGAGGTGGCGAGAGTGGGAAGAGGGAGGGAGGACAGGGAAGGGGTGAGAGTGGAGGAAGGAGGGAGGAGAGGGAGGGGAGTGGGGAGAGGGAGGGGAAGTGGGGGAGGGAGGGGAGTGGCGAGAGAGAAGAGGAAAGGTGGATGAGGTAGTGTTCTCAGCGAGTGTTGCCAGGAGAGAGAGCAGAAGGGTTTGAATGTTGGTTCACAAAATGCAGTTAAGAGGACTTCAAAACGTCTCTTAGTTCACAGACACACACACACACACACGCAGGACGGACAAGGCACTCATACGCACGTACACACTTCACATATAAACGGGCACACACACAGACATAGTGCCGCCACACACACACACATAGACAACACCAACACACACATCAACCACACACAACGCACACGCCCTCATACGGACACACACACACGAGCTAAGTTCACTTATCAGTAGGTCAGCATCTGATCATGCTAGTGTTGTTCGCCCACAGTACCCGGGACCGAATTCCGCTACACGCATATTGTATTAGAAGGCGCGCCGACGAGGAGGTCATAGCAAGACAACGTAGCAGAAATATGTTAATTGATCGGGTGTCGGAGCTGACAAGGTTGATATGGCTATATATGATCACGTGTCACCTGGTGGAGGGACAGTGCCTCAGGACTAGAGGCTCGGCACCACCTAGATAGGCGCTCGACCAGCATCCCTAAGTATGATCTGTTGACTCGGCGGCGCGCACACAGAGAGTCGCCTAGTAGTGCAAGATCAAGGATCGAAATAAGTGAGAAGTTGCGCCTGTGGACACGAAAGCCTGAGGGGTGCAGACGCGACAACGGGGGTTGGTCGTGATCCGATTTCTGATAGTGATGGCTGGTAGAGGGTGACAGTATAAGATTATGATAACGGTAGGCTTATGGGCAGGTATGAGGGGAGTTTCAGCCAGTCGTAGTACCAGGTGTGTAGACATCTATGCATCATGATCGTAGTGGAGACTACTGACAGTGAAACCGCGGTGGAACCAGGGCAGCAGCGACTAAGTACAGGATGAATACGCGGGCAGTGATGGGCTGGACTACAGAGGACGATTGACTGTCGTGTTAATAGCACGGACATGAACACAGACAGTATACGGGGACTGTATCATGGTGGTGAAGATGCATATAGAATGCTCACTCGTATGAAACGTGAAGCTCGAATGCGAAGGACGCTGCAGGAGCACGTAAGCTGCATAGAGCGATACAAAAGGTAGAGTGAGTGCGGGTCGATGAGCGGGACGAGGAATGAGTGCTGTAGTTGTAACAGATATATGCTCATTGTGAATGAGGCTGGCAGTAGTGTGGCCTGGTACAGATAGCAACACGTAGAGTAAGTATATGTGAATATGAGGAGTGCCTCTGTTCACCACAGCAACTGTCGAGTA
>NW_020872321.1:12500-17500 GCF_003789085.1 Penaeus vannamei | reverse complement strand
TTTCACTGAATCTTTCCTAAATTGCTGTTGTAGTGATGATTAAAGTCTGTCTGAAAATTCTAAATAATTATGGATAATAGTAGAGTGAAATAGAAGTTTAGTGAATTTTGAATACACATAATGATAATGATTATATAAGTATATAGATGAATATGTAAATTAATGAATGAATTGATTAACATATTTATTTTTTTTCATTCTTTTCTTCTTTTCATTATTGTTCAATAAATCACTATAATAAATAAATAAATAAATAAATAAATCATTATTGTTCAACAAATCACTATAACGTGTGAGATGAAGGGAATAATATTAATGATGATGATAATGATAGTAATAATGATAATAATGATATCAATAATGATGATGATATCACTAATGACGATGAGGATAATAATAATAGTAATGATATAAGAAATAATGACAATGGTAATATGAATGAAAATGATAATGATGATATGATAATAATAGTAATAAGGATAATGATAATAATGATAACAATTATAACAATAACTATGGTAATGATGTTGATAATAAGAATAGTAATAATAATAATAATGTTAATAATAATAACATCATTATTATTATTAATGGCAATGGTGATAATAATAAGACTGATGATAATAGTAATTGTAATCGTTATTATTTTCATAGTTATTTTCATCAATATTGCTGTTCTTATTACTATTGTTACCATTATTATCATCACTATCATCATTATCATATTATCTATTGTTTATCTCATCATGTATCATCAATATTATTGTTATTATCATATTATTATCATCAATTATTCTTCATTATCATGATAGTAGAATAATAGTAATAGTAATAATGTGACGATAATGACATAAAAAGTATCAGTACAGATAAATAACAGCGAACAGTAAGTAGAACAGCTAATTTTGATTACATAAAGTCAGTAAAAAAAAAAACAAAAAAAAAAAAAACAAAAAAAGTAAATCAACACACGGCTTTGTAATTACAGCGATAAAAATGATAATGGCCAGACTGTGAAAAGTATATCAGATTAATTAATGTGTTCGAGGTAAACATGAGACTTTGGTTCTTTGTTTGTTTGTTCGTTTTGTTTGTTTTGTTTTTTTCGTGACATTGTGAGGGTGGTGATGACGTCATAGTGCGATTAGGATCAAACGACTGATTATATTCTTTGTTTATACGGCATGCAAACACACACACACACACACACACAACACATACATATATAATATATGTGTGTGTATGTGTGTGGTGTGGTGTTTGGTGTGTGTGTGTGTGTGTGTGTGTGTGTGTGTGTGTGTGTGTGTGTGTGTGTGTGTGTGTGTGTGTGTGTGTGTGTGTGTGTGTGTGTGTGTGTGTATATATATATATATATTAATATATATATATATATATAATATATATATTATATATTATATATATATGATTAATATTATATATATATATATAATATATATATATATATATAATATTTATATATATGTATATGTATATTATTATATATATATATATATAAATATATATATATATATATGTGTGTGTGTGTGTGTGTGTTGTTGGTGTGTGTGTGTGGTGTGTGTGTGTTGTGGGTTTGTGTGGTGTGGTGTGGTGTGTGTGTGTGTGTGTTGTGTGGTGGTGGTGGGTGTGTGTGTGGTGTGGGTGTGGGGTGTGTGTGTTGTGTGTATGTGTGTGGTGTGTTGTGTGTGGTGTTGTGTGTGTGTGTGTGGTGTGGTGTGTGGTGGTTGTGGTTGTGTGTGTGTTGTTGTGGTGTGTGTGTTGTGTGTGGTGTGGTGTGGTGTGTTTTTGTTATATATATATATATTAAATTATATATAATATAATATATATATATGTATTAATATTTATATATATATAAGTATATATATATTATATATTATATATATATAGGTATATATATATTTATATATATATATAAATATATATATATATATATTATATATATAATATTTATAATATATGTATGTATATATATATATATATATATATAATATAATATATATAATATATATAATATATAAGGAGGTTTGTGATATATAATGAGGATTGATGTGGGTGAGTGGTGGAGTGTATTAGTGGTATTATGGTTGGTGTTAGTTTAGTATATAATATATATATAATATAATATATATATATGAAACATATATATATATATATATTTTCACGGAGATACAGTACAACGTTTCCATTTATCCGTCTCATCTATTGTTTGTGAACTACTTTTCTATCTGGTTGTCTACTGTTTCATAGATACATGCACACATACGAATATAATATAGATATACATAATACATTACATACATACATATATGGATTATGTGTTCCCAAGATTACTTACAGAAAAGGGATAGAGAATATATATAGATGACCAAAGCCGAGGAAAGTAAACAGTAAACATTTACCTTTTCATGATTATGATAACAGTATTATCTTATCTCCCGGAAGACACCCACTTCAGAGTCCTTATCTAATATGAGGTCACGCGACTTTTAATTGAACCGTTAATGACTCAAAAAATAGTCAATTCTTTCAGAAACCTTGGTGATTACCCTATACTAATTAAATTTCTAATCTTGATGATTCGAATTTATTTTTGGTGTGATTTTTCTTTCTCCTCTCTGACTCTCGTTTTTTTTCTCTCTCTGTCTCTGTCTCTCTTTTTTTTCTCTATTGGCTCCTCTTCTCTATTTTCTTCCATATCTCCTTTCTCGGTCCTGTCTCTATCCATGCCATCTCTCTCTCTCTCTTTTCTCTTCTCTCTCTCTCCGCTCTCTCTCTCTACCTCTCTCTCTCTTCCTCTCTCTCTCCTCCGTCTCTGCCCGCTCTCGCTTCCTTCTCTCTTGTGGGCTCCTTCCGTTCTTCTCTCTTCCTCTTCTCTCTCTCTTCTCCTTACTCGGTGGGGTGTGTTTTAGTTGCTCGGTGTTCGCGCTCTGTGTCTGGGGTCGTCTGGTGGGGCTCTCGTGTGTGGTCGCTCTTCTCTCTCGGTCTCCTCTTCGTTTTCGTTGTGGTGTTGGGTGGTTTGTTTGGTGGGCGTCCGTCCGGTGTCTTCTTCTCTCTTTGTCTGTCCTTCTCCCCCTCTCTGTCTCTGGGCTCTCTCCCTTCTGTCTCTGTCTCCTCGTGTCTCCTCTCTCTCTCCTCATCTCCTTCTTCTCCCTCTCTCGCGTCTCCTCTCTTCCGTCCCCTCGCCCCTCGTCTCTGTCTGTCTCTCTCTCCTGTCCGCTCCACTCTCTTTCGCCCCTCCTGCCCTGCTCTCGCCTCTCTCCGCGCTCTCCTTGCTCTTCTCTGTTTTGGCACCCTCTGCTGCGCGCGTCCGTCGTTTCCTCCTCCTCTCGTCCGGCGTCTTCTCCCCTCCTCGTCTCTTCTCGCTCTTCTCTCTCTCTCTCTTCTATTATTCCTTTCCCCTTTTTCCCTTCCTCCTCATTTTTTTTAGCTGGCTGGAGTCCATAATCATTGAAGTTCTCTTTTTTCTCTCCTTTGTTTTCGAAAAAGAAAATAACATTTTTATATCTGTTCTGGATAGAAAAATCCTCTTCAAAGCCTAATCTATTTTCAATATCTAATAATCGGGAAAAATTGATATGATTTTGTCTACAATTACATTCCGTTTTAATTATTTTTTGAGGGTGTATAAAAATATCATCCGGAGGTAATAATTCCGCAGAAAATAGGATTGAATTCGTGGAAACTGTGATCTTATGAATGATTTTCTCCTTTGGTTTTAATGGTTGGCGAGAGGGAGGGAGGGATGGGAGGGAGGGAGGGAGGGAGGGAGGAGAGGAGGGAGGGAGGGAGGGAGAGGGAGGGAGGGAGGGAGAGGGGAGGGGAGGGAGGGAGGGAGGGAGGAGANCTATCCATCTACTCAGCCTTTCCTTCATCTCCTTCATTTTTCTCTATTTTCTAACCTTTCTCCCTTTCCTCTCTCTACTCCTCTATCCCCTCTCTTCATTCCTCTATTTTCTAACCTTTCCCTTCCCTCTTCCCTCCTTCTATCTTCATTCCTCTATTTCTAACCTCCTTCTCCCTTCCCTCTTCCTTCCTTCTCCCTTCATTCCTCTGTTTTCTATCCTCCCTCTCCCTTTCCCTCTCTCTTCATTTTTTTTATTTTCTCAACTCTCTTTCCTCCCTCCTTCCCTCTTCTTCCTCCTCCTTCAATTCCCTGTATTTTCTAACCTCCTTCTCCCTTCCCTCTCTTCTCCCTCTTCCTTCCCCCACCTTCTCCTCCCCTCTCTCCCCTTCCCCCACCTCGCCTCTCCCTCACATACACATTAGGACCAGGAGCTTAGAACCCTCGGTATTAAAACATTTTAATTCGCGCTAATAAACCTCGCTAGCTCGGCGTCAGGAGCCCTAATGGCCGACGCCAAATTTTACGGCGGGTTTTGCAAATATTCAGCAGATAGGTCCCTCTGCCGGTTTATTATGCAAATCCGTTTTATCTCGGGCGAGGGGAGTCGACGCGCTGTGGCTCCTCGGCACTCCCTCTCTCCCCTCCTCTCTTCCTCTCTCTTCCTCTCTCCTTAGGTACTAGCTCCTTTCTTTCACTTTCTTTCCCAACCCTTCCCCCCTCAACCCCAACCCCTTCCCCTTCCCCTCCCTCCCTCCACCCCCCTCCCTAACCTTCCCTCCCTCCACCCTCCTTCCAATAACCCTTCCCCTTACCCCCACCCCTTCCCCAACCCTTCCCTCCCTCCCCCTCCTTCCCAAACCCTTCCCCTCCCTCCACAAAACCTTCCCCTCCTCCCCCTCCTCCCCCACCCTTCCCCTCACTCCCCACCCACTTCCCCAACTTTCCCTCCATCCCCCTCCTTTCCCCATATCTCCCATCTCCTTGCTTACTAACTTATTACGGAAATAGGCATATAAATAGTATAAATAATATAGTATGATATGATATGAATTATGATAATGGGAATCATAATAATGCTACGACTAATACTAAGAATGATAACAATAATAATGATGGAAATAATGATGATGATAAC
>NW_020872320.1:25000-32500 GCF_003789085.1 Penaeus vannamei | reverse complement strand
AAGCCCGGCGAGGAGGAGAAGGACCCGACTCAGTCAAGCCCCCAGAGCCCCTTATTCCAACCCCCAGAAGGACCCGGGCCGAGACTGATTAGAGATCCAAGGGAGGGGGGGAGGAGGACCAGGGGGCAGAGGGAGAGAAAGAGAAGGAGAGAGAAGAACCGACGAGGGAGAGTGACGAGGGAAGAGAGACGAGGGAGAGAAGAGAAGGAGAGGAGAGATGAAGAAGAGAGAGAGAGGAGAGGGAGCAGCGAGAGAGGGCCCTGATGAGAGAAAGTTCAGCGAAGAGAGGGAGGAGAGGGAGGACGAGAGACGACCCCAGGATAGAGAGAGATAGAGAAGATAGAGGAGATAGATAGACTAGATAGAGGAGACGAGCGACGACCATGACCCAAGAGAGAGGAGACAGAGAGAGAGAGGAAGAGAGAGAGAGAGAGAGACGCACCCAGGGAGATGTTGAGTGGAGTGAGTGAGTGAGTGAGTGAACGGTAAGAAAGGTGGTGATGTGAAGGAGGCCCTCATCCACTGACCCCCAGGTGAATGAAAGGTGACCCCCGATAACCTGAGAGAGAGCAGAGAGAAGAGAGACGGGAAGAGAGAGAGAGAGAGAGAGAGAGAGAGTGATGTGAAAAGGGAGCGACCGACCCAGAGAAAAGAGAGAGTTGAAGGACGAGAGTGGAAGACGTGAAGTGACGAGAGACGACCCCCTCAAGGGATCCAAAACGAGAGGGAGAGAGGACGAGACCCGACAGAGAGAGGGAAGAGAGAGAGAGAGAAGCTCGAAAGAGGAGAGAGACGGAAGCCGAAGGAGAGAGGAGGAGGAGAGAGAGAGAGAAATCGAGGAGGGAAAGAAAGGAGCAAAGAGAGGGAAAGAGGGAAAAGGAAGGGAAAGAGGAGGGAAGAGGGACGGACCATAAGAAATGAAGATGGAGATAAGCCAAGGACCCCCGGAAAAGCCCCCGCACTCATCCCGAAAGCCCCCAGAAGACCCCCTTATACCAAGGACCCCCAGAAGCACCCGCCTCATCCAGCCCCTATCCAAAGCCCCCAGAGAACAGGCCCCCGTGTAACTCCAAGGAGGAGGGGGAGAGAGCAGAGAGAGCGCCACCACCCGCCAAAAGGAGGAGGAAGGAGAGAGAAGAGAGAGAAAGGCCCCCGTGATAGGCAGAAAGAGAGGAGAGAGGCGAGCAGAGACCGCGACAGGAGGAGAGTGAGGAAGAAGAAGAGAGAGACGACCGACGAGAGGAGAGACGAGAGAGATGAATAGAGCCAGAGAGAAAAGAGAGACGCACCCCTTATAGAGATCCGAAAGACGAGAGAGAGAAGAGAGGAGGAGACGAGAGCGTGCACAGTGGAAGTGACGCAAAGTGAGTGATGAGAGCACCGTACCTGTGAATGATTCCCCAAGCCCCCAGAGAGATGCCCCTCACCACAAAACCCCCAGTGAGGTTGAGTGAGTGCCAGTAGTGAAGAGTGACGTTGAGAGAGTGAGTAGAGAGAGAGTGAGAGAGAGAGAGGAGAGAGGAGAGAGAGAACGAGAGAGAGAGGAGAGAGAGAGAGAGAGAGAGAGAGAAGAGAGGAGAGAGAGAGGAGAGAGAGAGAGAGGAGAGAGAGGAGTGAGAGAAGAGAGCCAGAGAGAGAGAGAGAGAGAGGAGAAGAGGAGAGAGAGAAGAGAAAGAGAGGAGAGAGATGAGAGAGAGGAGAGCAGAGACTAGAGAGAGAGAGAGAGAGAAGAGAGAGAGAGTGAGAGAGAAGAGAGAGAGAGAGAGAGGAGAGAGAAGAAGAGAGAAACGAGAAAGAGAGAGAGAAGAAAGAAGGGAGGAGAGAGAGAAACGAGAGAAAGGGAGCAAAGAGAGGGAAAGAGGAAAGAGGGGAAAGAGAGAGAGAGAGAGAGAGAGAGAGAGAGAGAGAGAGAGAGAGAGAGAGAGAGAGAGAGAGAGAAGAGAGAGAGAGAGAGAGAGAGAGAGAGAGAGAGAGAGAGAGAGAGAGAGAGAGAGGACAAAGGGGAGCGAGAGAGACAAAAGGGAGCGAGAGAGACAAACTGAGAGAGAAGGAGAACGAGAGTGAGAGAGAAGAGAGAGACGAGAAGAGAAGAGAACGAGAGTGTGAGAGTGAGAGAGAAGAGAACGAGAGTGAGAGAGAAAGAGAACGAGAGTGAGAGAGAAAGAGAACGAGAGTGAGAGAGAAAGAGAACGAGAGTGAGAGAGAAAGAGAACGAGAGTGGAGAGAGAATGAGAGAGAGAGTGAGAGAGAAAAGAGAACGAGAGTGAGAGAGAAAGAGAACGAGAGTGACGAAGTGAAGAGAAGAAACGAGAGTGAGAGAGAAAGAGAACGAGAGTGAGAGAGAAGAGAACGAGAGTGAGAGAGAAAGAGAACGAGAGTGAGAGAGAAAGAGAACGAGAGTGAGAGAGAAAGAGAACGAGAGTGAGAGAGAAAGAGAACGAGAGTGAGAGAGAGAAACGAGAACGAGAGTGAGAGAGAGGAAAGAGAACGAGAGTGAGAGAGAAAGAGAACGAGAGTGAGAGAGAAAGAGAACGAGAGTGAGAGAGAGAGAGAAACGAGAGTGAGAGAGAAAGAGAACGAGAGTGAGAGAGAAAGAGAACGAGAGTGAGAAGAGAGAAGAGAGAGAAGAGAGAAGAGAGTGTGAGAGAGAAAGAGAACGAGAGTGAGAGAGAAAGAGAAGTGAGAGAGAACGAGAACGAGAGTGAGAGAGAACGAGAACGAGAGTGAGAGAGAAGAGACGAGAGTGAGAGACGAAAGAGGAGTGAATGAGACAAGAGAACGAGAGTGAGAGAGAAAGAGAACGAGAGTGAGAGAGAAAGAGAACGGAGTGAGAGTGAGAGAGAAAGAGAACGAGAGTGAGAGAGAAAGAGAACGAGAGTGAGAGAGAAAGAGAGCGAAAGCGGGAGAGAAAGAAAACGAGAGCGGGAGAGAAAGAGAATGAGAGCGAGGGAGAACGAGAGCGAGAGAAAAAGAGAACGAGAGCGAGAGAGAACGAGAACGAGAGCGAGAGCGAGAGAGAGAGAGAGAAAGCAAATTCGTACTCGACCTTCCCCGTTGAACCTAAAAAACAAGGGCGCAGCCGTCGGCATTGACAGGGCTATGGACTCGGTGAAGCCTGTGTAGCAGTGATCCCAATAACCCTCAGTGTCTGTGCAGTGACTCAGACGCTGCCCCGAGACCGCCCAGCATGTGTAGTGACCCGAACAACATCGAACTTGTTCTCTGACTAAATAAGAATCAAAGCTGAATCATTCGCTCTACCGGAGACGACCGGCTGAACTTTTTCCGCAGTGGGGCTGGCGGTACAATCGAAGGAAACGCATGTGTACGCACACACATACATACACGTGCACATGAATAGGCACGCACACAGACTTACACATTTCATACACACATACTTGTACACTCGCACAGTATATATTTATACATTTATATACACACATACACCCACACTCTTATACACCCATAAACTTACCCTTACACACTTATACACTCACACACTTGTACACTAACACTCATCATGAGCATAAGTATGTGCATCATGTATCATTAGACTTTACCAAAGGAATATCGCTCTGCTAAAATTAACCTTGATGCTCAGGTCAACTTTTATCAGCCAAGAAAAGGTAGTTTTTTTTTTTTTTTTTTTTTTTTACTATTGGAACGAACATAAAACACCGACTTTTTCAAAGATTAAACTCCCACAGGCAAAATTCAGAATGTACTGCGATGCATCCAGAGCGAATCCGGTTTCCATTATCTTTACACACTTTCCGGGTTAGGAAGGCGCGTCGTTCTCGTCAACAAATACCAAGATACCAACCCATCTTCCCTTGGTTTTGGTGTGCATGCGGGGTGGGGATGCATCAGGTGCGGTTGGTCTTGGCTTATATATGAAAATGAGGATAATCACTACAATATAAACGCACTAGGCTAATTGAAGTTGATATTCTCGTTGAGGACAAAAAGCTACAGTTGTCGAGATTTAGAAATTGTATAAACTATGCGCTTTTGTGTTTACAGTTCACCTACACGGCGTACCTTGTGCACAGCGATCGTAGTTACCTTCTGGCCTCCTGTTGCAAATGTCAACAAACATCTTCCACGTAACTTCCAATATAATAAGCTTGGGCAAGTTCGTTACTTAAGGATAAACCTCCAGAGCGTATCCAACAAAGTATATCCCCCATCAGTGTGTATCCCATACCGAAATCATAACACCAACCACAAACGCACATCAAGTACATTCCACATCGTCAATGTGTATCCATACCGAAATCATAACACCAACCACAACACACATTCACAATACCTGCAGTAAGACTCAACCAACGATGAGTCAACTGCTTCGAAGTATTGATTCGAAATTCTCGAAGCATCGTCGAAGCGCACGATACTCCGAACAAGAAATGACATGAAACTGTTGATTTAAAAGCAGTTTTTATTGTCGGGCGAGTTGAATGGTATTTTTTTTTTTTTACAAAGAGATGGCACTGTTTGGGTAAACGTATTTCGGTTTTAGTTAAAAAACAACAACAAAACAACAAAACAACAACACAACACACACAAAAAGAAAAGAAAAAAAGAAAGAAAAAACTCGCATCAGTCTGTTGTTTATAAATGGAATGAAAATGTTCAACTATTGTGATCGTCTGTCAATACCAAATTCCATTCTGATTTTACACTTGCCCTGGAAATACCATTGTTTTAGCTTTCGCTGATTCATTCATTCCATATATTGTCAACTATGGAACTTTACCAAAGGAAATTTATTTTTGATTTAACTTGGTGATTCATGTCTTTCTTTTCATATTTTCTCTTTCACTATTTTTCACTATATATATATTTTTTTACTCTTTCGATGTCGTTTTTTCATATTATATATATATACTCTTTCGATGTCGTTTTTTCATATTATTTTCTACTTTGTTCGTTTCCCTATCACTGATGCTTGTAATTAAAAAAAACTTCTCCCAATTATTTTTTCACACCCTCTCTCTCTCTCCTTATCTCTGTCTCTTTCTTTCTCTCCTCTCTCTATTTTCTTATTTTTATTTTTTCCTTTCAGCGCTTTTCAGTGGCTTAATTTCTCTCTTTTATTGTTTATCGTTTTGTTATTCCTTCTTCAATGCTTTCTTCTTTCCTATTCCTCTCATTGTTTTCTTTTTTTCTTTTCTTCCTTCTTTGTCATTTCTGCTTTTTTCTTTTTAATATTTTCCTTTCGATTGCCCTTTTCTTTCTTCCTTTTTGTTTCCCATTGTTAATCAGTATATTCGTTACTTTTTTATTTTTTATATTTTTTATTTATTGTATCACAACGCGTTTTCTGATTTATATGATTTATCTTCGTTGACGTTGTAAGGGAGAAGATAGATAGATAGTTAGATAGATAGATAAATAGAGAGGGGTAGGGGTAGTGGGGGGGGGGTCACGTGAACAGGGCAAAGTGTGTTATTGCTTCCATCGTCATAATTATCATTATGAGTAGTAACATCGTCATTGTTGTAATGATCATTATTATTTTGGTATTGTTCCAATTGCATTTTTCCTCACACTTTTATTCGTATTATCATTATGCTTTATCATCATCATATCATTATGTTAATGATGATGGTAATAAGGAGGATATTTTTCTATCATCCTTTGATAATTACGATGATAACAGTGATAATGAAAGCGACAGCTATAGTAATATAAATAGTATTGGTACCCGTAGTAATAGTAATGATGTTCTTTTTATCAACAACATTAATGGCAGCATTTCTGCAACTATTACAATCACTAATAGTATTAATGATTGCAATAAATTATCCTAACTACCTCATTATAATTACTCAGGCTGCCATTACTAGCAGAGTACTATCATTACCGTCATTCCTAGAGCTAATTACATTAGCAATTATTAGATCTAGTATAAGATGTGCGTCATGTGTCTCCGTTTATCTCAATTAACGTTTATCATTATTATCACCGCCTGCATCATTAAAGTCACACAGATACTTAGATTAACGTATGCATAAATAGATAGATGAATTTATGTATGCATAAATGGACGAAGGGATAGATATGGATATAATGATGTAGAGAAAATAAGAATGAGAATAGATACTTTCCCAGTGCAACGTATGGATTTAACAACATTTGTTCACAAAGATAGATAGTCATATAGCTAAATGGATAGATAGATATAGAGATAAGTTGCTCATAAATAGGTAGGGTGACAGACAGATAGGTATGCTGAAAGAATAATCAAATCAAAATATAAACTAGACAGACAGGATCTTCAAAGACACCTAATCGTTGTCTTTGAAGATTCTTCCACGAATTCAGAGGAACATTCCAGTCCAAGGTCTCAAGGTCCCGTAGAGGTCTTACGGTCTAGAGGTCAGACGGTCTGGAGGTCTGGTGGTCTAATTCCGACTCTTGAGGGTCTTGAGGGTCTAGAGGTCTGTAGGTCTAGAGGTCTGTAGGTCTAGAGGTCTGTAGGTCTAGAGGTCTGTAGGTCTAGAGGTCTGTAGGTCTAGAGGTCTGTAGGTCTAGAGGTCTGTAGGTCTAGAGGTCTGAGGGTATGGATGTCTGGAAGTCTGTAGGCGATGGTCTATAAGGTCTGAATATATTGACGGTCTGAAGGTCTGAAGATCTGGATGTCTGAAAGTCTGAAAATCCGAATGTCTGAAAGTCTGAAAATCTGTATGTCTGAAAGTCTGAAAATCTGTATATCTGAAAGTCTGAAGATCTGGAAAATCTGAAAGTCTGAAAGTCTAAAGGTCTGAAGGTGTCCCGGTATCATGAGACCTCCTTTTCCCTCCTCCTCCTCCTCCTCCCCTCCCTCTCCTCCCCACGCTATGCCGCTTTCCATTTCCCGGTCAAACGTCTTATCCTTTGGAGGTCGAAGCCGTGAAATTCTTGAGACGGAGCCGTGAGGTGGTCGGCTGTTTGATTTGAGCGTTTTCGTCTTCTTATTCCTCGTCTTATTTTTTCCTGTTCTTGTTATTATCATCATTACTGTGCTTGTTTGTCTTCATCATTGTCTTTTTTTTATTTCTTTCGTAAAGAAAATCGAAACAAAGAACGATGTGATAAAAATAAATTTGAAATCAAAAGTGGGGATTCAAAATTAAAATAATGCTGAATAATCATACACACACACACACCACATAATTTATATATATATAATATATATATATATATATATATATAGAGAGAGAGAGAGAGAGAGAGAGAGAGAGAGAGAGAGAGAGGGAGAGAGAGAGAGAGAAAGACATACAGAAAAGTAAGCTAGAGAGAAGAAAAGAGAGAGAGAGAGAGAAAGGGGGGGAGGCAAAAAGAGAAAGAGAGAGAGAGAGAGAGAGAGAAGAGAGAGAGAGAAGAGAGGGGGAAAAAAGAGAGAGAGAGGGAGGGGGGGGAAGAGATAGGGAGAGAGATAGAGAGAGAGAGAATAAGGAAAACAAGGAACACGTTCGAAGACAATGCGAAACAAAACATTCAAAATAAACCAAA
>NW_020872320.1:7500-20000 GCF_003789085.1 Penaeus vannamei | reverse complement strand
CCCTCACCTGACCTACACCCCCCCCCCCCCCCCCACCCCCTCCCCCTCCCCCCACCTCCCCTCCCCACCCACCCCCTTCCTCCTCGACCCCCTCACCTGCATCTTCAGGAGGCTGGATCCTCTTCACGTCCTCCTTCTTCGTCCAAGTGGCATCGGCGCCGACCTCCACGCTGTAGCTCCATTCTTCCGCCGGCGATCCTGCAGAAGGCGCAGAAGAAGGTAAATTTTAGGTCACGTCGGCGGTACTTTATGAGTTGTCGAAGGGTGTGTCGTTGGTATGACGGTATGAGGATGAGGGTTGGGAAGGAAGATTGGGGGTGGTTGGTGTCGGATGGATTAGGGATTGTCAGATTAGGTGGTTGGATTAGGATTGAAAGATTAGTGATTGTTAAAAGTAGATTTAGGATTGTCTAAAAGATTAGGTGATTGTTATAGAATAGATTTAGGATTCTCTAAAAGATTGGGTGATTTTTATATAAAAAATTGGGATTGTCAAAAATACTAGGCGATTAGTATCCAATGGATTAGGGACTGTCAAAAAGATAAGCAATATCATATAGATTCGGGACTGTTCAAAAAATAGGAATGATTAGTATCAAGTGGATTAGGGGTTGTCAGAAAGATTAGTTCATTAGTATAAAAAGATCAGGAGATTGCCAAAATATTAGGAATGATTAATAACAAGTGGATTAGGGTTTGTCAAATAAAATTAGGGATAATTAATATCAAATGGATTAGGGTTGTCAGAAAATTTAGTTGATTAATATAAAAAATTGGGGATTGCCAAAAAGATTAGGAATGATTAGTATCAAGTGGATTAGGGACTGTCAAACAAGATTATGAGATGATGCGTGGCAAGTGTGAAACATAAATTTCTAAACGGATTAGGGAAGATTAGTAGTAAACGAATCCGGAATTATGAAACAGATTAGGAATGATTCGCATCGTGGATTAGGACATGACACCGAATAAACAACGTATCACTGGTAAAAAAACAATTCAGTAATCAGATATCAAAAAGATTAGAAATGTCTCAAAGAGGTCAGTAAATCTAATCTCTCGCCTATTGTACGAGAGAATACTTGTTCTTGTTCTTCTCTTCTTCTTCTTCTTCCTCTCTTCTTCTTCTTCTTCTTCTTCTTTTCTTTTCTTCCTCTTCTTCTTCTTCTTCTTCTTCTTCCTCTTCCTCTTCTTCTTCCTCTCTTCTTATTCTTCTATTCTTCTCAGCTTTCTCCCATTTGTATATGGAATCGCCATTATGGACGAGCCGCCTCCACTGATTTTTCTTATTACGGCTCATTCCACATCGGTTTTGGCAAAGGTTTTTACAACCGGGATGCCCTTCCTGACACCAACCCTCTCCATTTTATCCGAACTTGGGACAGGCACCACAAAAGGCCGGCTTGCCCCCCATGTGGCATAAGTGCCCATGGAAGGAGTAAGTTAAGACACTGGGGCTTCGACTCCCTGATGTGCTGCAGTGAACAGAGGCTGTGCAAGTCATGTGACCGTGCGTGTGGTCGTTTATACTGGGTGGCGGTATGAGGAGGCGGGAGGAGCTGTTATTAATAGAAATAATGACTGGTTGTTTATCATATTCGTATTTGGTATTTATTTATTTATTTATTTTCTTTGATTTGTTTTCTTTGTATTCATGTATACTCTTTTCTTCCTCTCTGTTCTGTCTCTGTCTCACTCTGTTCTCTCTCTCTCTCTCTTTCTCTCTCTCTCTCTCTCTTTCTCTCTCTCTCTCTCTCTCTCTCTCTCTCTCTCTCTCTCTCTCTCCTCTCTCTCCCTCTCCCCTCTCCCCCTCCCTCCCTCCCTCCCTCCTCCCTCCCTCCCTCCCTCCCTCCTCCTCCTCCCTCCCTCCCTCCCTCACCTCCCTCCTCCCTCCCTCCCTCTCTCTCTCTCTCTCTCTCTCTCTCTCTCTCTCTCTCTCTCTCTCTCTCTCTCTCTCTCTCTCTGCTCTCTCTCTCTCTCGCTCCTCTCTCTCTCTCTTCTCTCTCCTTCTCTCTCTTCCTTTATGTGTAGTTTATGAATACGATCCACCCTTAAGACAGAAACAGTCCTGTGGTGCCTGCGTGTGTGTGTTATAATACTCTTTGCCCACATAAAATATGTGTGTGTTGTGCCAGAATCTATCTAAAAAGAAAAAATGAAGTTAAATTCCGGTAAGATCACGAGTTCTACGTATGATCAAGAGACATAATGCGACAAGATATGGTGGTGATGTTGTGTGTTAGTCTGCGGTGTGTGTTGCGCTGTGTGCGTGTGCGTGTGTTTCGATATCCTCTGCGCATGTAATTACATTGCCTTTAATAGAATACATTTTCTTCTGGTTACCTTTGATCCACCGAAACCAAATGACGTACCACATATAGACTTACCTTTTCGGTTTGTCTGAACATTTTGCCGCGTCTTCCTTTTCAATATACATTCGAGAGGGACTTGCAACTTCGTATTGATCTGAAGTAGGATATGCAAATTCTTGATCAGTGAGTGGGAAGCCAAATATTCATCAGTGTGCAATTCTCGAAAGTTTATTTTTTAAACAACGATCCAATAGCGGATCGGATAAAAATAAGGTAGCATCATGTAAAAGATTTTCATATTGTTTTTTTTTAATGTCATTCGTGTGTTTGCTAGGCATCCACTAATAAACCTATTGATTTATAATCATTTCTAGTTTTTTTCATTTATTTATTTATTATTTATTTATTTTTATTATTTTATTTCTTATTTTTTTGCTTGCACGCGTTATTTCCTCGTCGTTATGGTCAAAATGTAGAGAAAACGGTTATCATACCCAAGGTACTCCTTAGACAGATAATACCACTCTCCTTCGTTGAAAATTCTAGTAGGCAACAGCCAAGCTGAGTCTCGCCTTTGTTACCATCGGTTATGGCAAATAGCAACAGGGTTTATTTATTTTCCTGTTTTTATTTACCATTTGTTATTACTGAACTGATTCCAAAATAGACTGAGATGACTTTCTTCGTTCGTGAAATTTTAGAGCTGACAGGTAAATGTGAAAAAGTAGTGTTAAATGATGTCATATGTAAACCACTGACGGTATTTTGTAAGATCCAGATATGCTAGATAATAATTTATATAATTTACTAATGTGTTTATAGCTACTAAAGTAAAATAAACATTAGACTTTTTATTTATCATTGACGAATTGTCTTTATCGTAGGAAGTCCTCAAAATATTCTAGGTAAAAAGTCGATTTCATTTTTTTCTGTGTGCTTTCTTTTCGAATACCTTGATAATAAAGCCTTAAAATTATACATAATATTCAGACCGAAGTAGCTAATGAATTCCCAGAGCTTAATAAGTAATAATAAAAAAAAGTAATGTAAATATTAGTAATATGTATGGTCCTAAACTGTCGGAGTGCGAATAAATATTATATTCCTGAAATACCATCAAGCACACACACACATCTATATATATATCTATTGTAGAATTAGAATTCTTTTTTTCTATAAAAGTATCCCAAAAATTATCAATGCAGTTCCTTATTCGACATGACTGGCCCTCCAAAACCCTCCCTTCACACCTTCAACTCCTCCTGGAAAACGAGCATGAAGTCCTATGGAAACGCGAAGGTCTTCTGGATCCAGATCACCATCTAAGAGCAACAGCCAAGTGGAGAATCCGGGACAAACCTAAGCTAAAACAAACCTCAACTTGATCTACTGCTGAGCTATTGACGTCTAAGCCGAGCAAAGCACAAGCCATTCAGAGGAAACGCTACGTATCTGCACTCAGCCGCTTCGGTTTTCAAAGTGGAGAAGATTCTGCTGTGCAAGGAAATCTTCAAGGAGGGAAGGAGAAAGTTGCTTAGAAAATGACTGTTGCACTGAGTCTGAACTGTTGCAGATTCCTCGAAGTCCATAACTTTAACGCTCACCCTGATAACTCCGAGAGCTTGAGATCGTGCCCCGAAGACGAGAGCAATAGCATGATGAGGCACTTTATTTAGAGATGAATTCGTGAAAGTTTTTATAGTGTTTTAAGTCACGTTTACATAACTTTAGCTTAGATATATGGTGAGCTGGATTTATTTTTTTTTCTGGTTTTGTATAAATGAAAATAAATGCTTCAATTTCTATATTCTCTCTACTTGTCAACTGTACATAGAATATGGCAGTTCAGAAGCAACAACTACCCTAGAACCAACTTTGTATTTAGTCAATCATATGATAAATAATTTAAGTAAACTTATATTAGTAAAAAGCGCACCCTACTCTTAAAGTATTAGGAAGAAGGTGCACAAGACTAGCTAAGTTTCCAATTTAAGTAGTTAAATTAGTCACAGACAATAACGAACCACTGGTATTTAACACCAGATAATCCTTCGATCACTGTCCTTTTAGTGGTGACATTAATCCTCAACAATTCTAATATAATCATAGTCATTGCCATTATAATAAATTTTGTCACAGGCGCCAGGACATATTTTAATGTTTCTGATTTTTTTTTCTTACCCCTATAACATACAGGAATTGACAGTTTGTTGTTTCTGCATATTATTGTTATTATTTGTTTCTTTTGTTTTTATCTAGCTGCTTTTGGTTTGTTCACTTGTTAGCAGAATTGTGTAGAAAGTTACAACTAAATAATGATGGAATTCACCTGGTTGGGTAGATTACGGTGTTGTAGAGTTTTAAGATTTTTTTTCAGTCATTTTTATCATAATTGTGCAGTTCTATTGTTACCATTACTACTACTCTTACTGTTACTACTACGACCTATCATTCCTGTTATTATTATTATTATTATTATTATTATTATTATTATTATATATATTATATGATGATGATGATGATGATATGATGATGATGATATGATGATGATATTGATATATTACTATCACTATTATTATTATTATTATCATTATTATTATTATTATTATATATCGTCATAATTATCATTATTATTACTGTTATTAATATCACCCCTTCAGCCAAACAGGCGATTCCTCCCACTGCATATAATCCAAGGGATCCGTCATTTGATGAATTGCAATCCCACAGGTGAAGGGGCCTCAGGTGCGGGCAACCCCTTTGTATAATACAGCTTAGTGGCATATTTATGAAAGAAATATTGCAACAATGATGATAATCGCCGTTGATAAAAAAGATGGTAATTAGGATGAGAATGAGCCTATCAATGATAAAAGTAAAGGTAATGAAAATAACGGTGATTTTAGTGACCATAATGGTGAGAATTATACTAACTGTAATGATACTAATAATGATAATGTTAATTATAAAAGTAATGAAAATAATGATTTAATAATCTTTGTCAATGTCATTGTCACGTCTATCTGTTTTAGTAGTTTATATATATTTAGTACGATTATTGTTATCATTAATGGACATGAGAAATATTAATACGATCATTAGAAGACGACTATTATTATTACTATATATATATATATATAATATCATCAATGTAGTAGTGTATGATAATGAAGATCATAGCATTGACTTCTTCATGTTAACGGTCTTGAAGATATTTTAGTTAATATTATCCATCTCTTTATCATTTCACCATCAATGAGAGTGAGCGAGTGAAGAGAGAGAGAGAGAGAGAGTCTATGAGTGTGAGTGAGTGGGAGTGGTGAGAGTGAGTGTATGTGAGTGAGCAAGTGAAAGAGAAAGTGAGAGTGAGTGAGTAAGAGAAATAGAAAGATAGAGGAGAGAGAAAAGAAAGCGAAAGAGAGAACCAGCAGCAGAACGAGAATGAAAATAATACAATAATTCCTCCACCATTACCACCCATCGCTCCCCGTCCTCATTCCGAACCGATCAACCCGTCCTTGTCAAAACACGCCGCCAAAACGACCACAAGACGACCACCTCCATCACCACACCACACCACACCACCTCCTCCTCCTCCTCCTCCTCCTCCTCCTCTCCTCCTCCTCCTCCTCCTCCTCCTCCTCCTCCTCCTCCTCCTCCTCCTCTCCTCCTCCTCCGAAGACCCCAGCTCCTCCAAGGACTTACACTTGGGGAGACTAAAACAACAGCTGCAGCTTCAAACTTCCCCCTTGGGCGAGGCATCAACTTCTTGTGCTTCACTTGGGCAAAGTTGATGTAACTAACTGCGCCCTAATTATGCTTGGATTATTTTCAGCCCGGATTAAATGAACGTTAGGCACTGCTAGATAAAGGGCCTTGGCTGCTTGAAGTTGTCGAGGGAAAGATGCTTGTCTATCTGTCTATCTATCTATATTGTCGAGGTAAGGCTAAATTCTGTAAAAGCGGGGATATATATATTTTTTTATGTTTATTTACTTGACCATTATGTTTTATTCGCTTTCTTATTATCACATTCTTTATTTGTTTCTGTGAGAGGGAATGTGATATATCGTTATTATATTATGTTTTTGTTACCGAGTTCTATTTCGTCAAAGTGTTATTTTCATTAGATGTAGGTCTGCGATAATTTTAATTAATGTCGAAAATTGCTTTAACCTTAGATGATTGCCGAAACTTTGTCTCTCTCTCTCAAACACATATTCATCCATTCACTCATTCATTCATTCACTCATCCATTCACTCACTCACTCACTCACTCACTCACTCACTCACTCTCACTCACTCACTCACTCACTCACTCACTCACTCACTCACTCACCCCCCCCCCTCACACAAACAGAGACATACAGGCACACACGCAGAAACATAGAGAGATTGTTAAATGAATGGAGAGAGAGAGAGATGGGGGGGGATTCTCCTCGCCGAGCAAGAGAATATTTTGCGTCTGTGTGATAGCAAGAAAGAGATCGAGAGAGAGAATAGAGAGAAAATGGTACATGCATTACGTATTTCCGCACATCTAACCATGACACCCATTTATTTCCAATCCATGACTAAACAATATACAAAAAACGAAATAAAAACCAAATAAACACAAGGAACAGAACACGAATACCACCTTTTTTAAAGCAATAACACAAACTAAGAGATAAGGGAAAAGATACTGAAATGGACCTGAAGACCTCCAATGGTCTCTTCAACAGATCCTTTTTTCTCTTCGGATTTCGGTCCTCCACTCACATCTCCTAAAAAGAGGAATTGAGGAGGGACGGAGGGAGGAGAGGAATGAGGGAGAATGGAGGAACAGGAGAAAGGAGGAGGAGTAGTAAAGGAAAGAAGGATGGAGGGAGTGAGGGAGTGTGTATATGCATTCAGCTATTTGGTGTGTGTGTGTCAGTGTGTGCATATAATCTATCCATGTATATACTGTATATATGTATTTATCTATAGCAGCACTGACCCATTGTATCCCAAGTTTTGTTTTGTTTTGTTTGTTTGTTTGTTTTTCCGGCGTGTCTATGATGCAAGGATTACGAGAGATGATATTATAATGCTTAATTCCTTAAATAAGCTCGAAAAAAGTTGTATCCAAAATAGGACACTGGGACAGTATAATAAAGCATAACATTTAATAAAAAGCTTGAAGAAAAAAATGTTGTCAAAGAGGACCTTTGGGTAATATAATAGCATTTTCTAATAACAAGCTGTTCACAACTGAGGAACGTTATATCAAGCTCATCTTCCCTTTCGATTTGTTATATAGATGAAAAGCCTACAGAAATATAATTCTGCTTCTGAAATATCATAAAATACCACTTCTTTCCCCGCAGAGATGTTGCATACTTGCCAGCCAACCAGCCAGATATCTTTATTTTATGACAGGCTCAGTAGTATCATAGATTGTTGCAAGACACGTACTTGTCAGACTATCTTATAAAAAGTATTTTTTCATGTGTCAAACATAAAATCAAAGGTTCCTCGCTTCTCGTTCTTCATGATAACTGTTTAAGGACATTTGCTCAGTCTGTTTCCTCTGACTGTACCCGTGGTTTGATAACCGAATTCCTAAGATGAACCAACAAATCATACCCAGCTGTCAAAGAAATCAGTGAGAATTTGGCACTTTTACAGCCTCTAACATTCTTTGTTCCGAGTAACAGATTATCATCATCTTCATTCTTAGAACTATTACCACCATAAAAATCAAAACTGTGACAGTAACCTGACACTTCACAAACAGCCCAGAGTTTGTACCCGAATCTCATAAGCTGCTTTAGCGACTTATGAACTTAGTACTTTCAAATCATTTCATCTACAGATATACATTCCTCAAATATGCCAAACTCCAGAAATGACTTTGAATAGTGACAATGGAGACCTAATATTGAAACATTTGGCATGTGCATTGTCCTTATTATTGCAAAAATGTATGTTTTTTTACAGACTGATAACGATTTCTATATATTGAATTTTGAATTATTGAAACCTCTAGTTCTTCCTTGCTTGACGAATAATCCCTCAGAATGGATTTTTGTGATATCCAGAAAATAGTATCCCAATGAATGTTTTGAGCGCACCAACAATATAAAATTCTTACATAAACTTGCTTACCGAACTGTTTTTCTGACGATGTCCTCACAGATACTCGGAGACATCAGTTTCTCAGGAAGTTCCAGAGGCAATAAATTATCTAGGCTGTCTTTCATTTTCTGCGAGCATTCATTCGGATGTTCGGAACGCTCTTTGACGTGTAGGAGGACATGTTTTTCACGATATTATCCCAGTGCCTTCAGTTGAGGACAAGCATTTTGTAACATTGCTGGCTTGCTCTGCCCCGACAATAATTACTTGATATATAATACATAAGACAAATCAGTATCTTAACATGTGACAACATATGCAAAATTAACTTGGGTATTCTTGTATTCCGTATTCACGCTGGAATGGTGGCTTCTTTGTATCTCAATTTAACACCAAAATTGAATACTTAAGTATACATCCCTTATAGTTATAAATCTATGTACAGCTACACATAAAAATATCATTAGAAAATCATACTAAGCATTCTGACACAAGCAACGAAACTTTTAAAAATATAGTTGTTAACGCTACTAAGCAGCTCGTATCCCTTTTTCAACTACTTTTAGGTATGTGCGACTTATCTGAACATTGCAAAGCATATTCCATCCCTTACGAGAATAAAGTTATTTAACAGTCAATATGAATTTCGGAACGACTTTTCGAGACGTCAATCAGACAAATTCGAAACAAAATACACCCTTCCCTAACATGAAGCCCTATTCGTTATTGAATGTTTCAACACCCTACTTAACATTCGTTTTCTGTGTGGCTGTGCCTTCGTGTTGTTCTATTAGCTATTCTATGAAATAGGATGGTGGTTTATCAGGTATCCTAATATCAAGACGCGGGGATACAATAGGCTAAGCTCTAGTTTCTCAAAGCCAATATACATATATATATATATTATATATATATATATATATATATATATATATATATATGTATATATATATATATATATATAATGTATTTATGTATATATATATATATATATATATATATATATAATATATATATATATATATATATATTATATATATATATATATATATATTATATATATATATATATATAATATAATATGTATATATATATATATATATATATTTATATATATATATATATATATATATATATGTATTTATATTATATATATATATATATAATATATATATATATATATATATATAATATATATATATATATATATATATAATATATTTATTATATATATATATATATATATATATATATATATATATATATTATATATAATATATTATATATATATATATATATATATATATATATAATATATATATATTATATATAATGTATTTATTATATATTATATATATATATATAATATATGTATTTATGATATAATATATATATATATATATATATATTATATATATATATATATATGTATGTTGTGTGTGTGTGTGTGTGTGTGTGTGTGTGTGTGTGTGTGTGTGTGTGTGTGTGTGTGTGTGTGTGTGTGTGTGTGTATGTATGTATGTATGTATGTATAATATACATATACATACATACAATGTTTTCATACAGCATATCTTTCTTTTTATGTTCCTGACATTTCTTTGATTTTTCTCTCTTCCTCCCTACATCACGCCAACCCTCCCTCCGCTTCCCCGCTGCAGGAATTTGAGAGTTGAAAGAATGGTAATTGCAAATTGACGAGATTTAGATCCTGTGCGATCCTCGAGGCTTCCGACGGATGCTAGGGCCTGGGATTTAAAAGGGAGGGGGGGAGGGGGCGGGGAAAGGGTGTGGAGGTGGGGGAGAGGGGGGAGGGTGGTGAAGGGATGGGAGATGAGGGGGAGAGGGGCGGTGAAGAGGGAGGGAAGATGAGGGGGGGGGGGGGAGGGGGGAAGGGGGCGGGGAGGAGGGAGGGAAGGTGAGGGGAAGGGTTGGAAGGGAGGGAGGGGGGGAGGTGAGGGGAGAGGGGGGAGGTGGTGAAGGGATGGGAGAGGGGAGAGGGGCGGGGAAGGGGGCGGGGAGGAGGGGGAGGTGGAGGGAAGGGGGAAGGGGAGGAGGGAGGGGAGTGAAGGGGGGAGGGGTAGGGAGAAGGACGGAGGGGGAAAATGGGAAGCGATAGGAATAGAGATGGAGGGGGAAGGAAGGGAGGGTGGAGGGGGATGCGATAGGGAATAAAACAGAGAGGGAGGGAAGGAGGGTGAGGAATAGGAGGGGAGGGAGTGGAGGGAAGGCGTGATATCGAGAAGGGAGAAAGGAAAGATGGCGATCAAGGCAGTAGAAGGGAGAGGGGAGAAGGGAGAAGGGAGCTGCGTTAGGGATATGGGGAGGGAGGGGAGGGTAGGGGTCTTGATAGGACGATAAGGCTCGGATGAGAGAGAGGGGGAGGGACATAGATCACCGAAGGGAGAAGAAAAAGAAGAGGAAGTGGAAGAAGATCTATCCATTTGCCTATCTATTATTATGTCCATCTGCGTATCTATCTTTCCCCGTTGTTTTTCCTCTTCTTTGTTTCCTTTTTGTCGAAGGTGAAAATCAAAACAAAACAAGGGTTGATAAAATGCTCAATAAGCGAAAAGGGGAAAACGGCAAATAAAAGAGAAAGACATAATACATGCATACAGACAGACAGACAGATAGAGGGGCGAGAGACTGGGAGGGAAGGGAGGTTAGAAAAGAGAAAAGAGAGAGTGAGAGTAAGTGGTAGAAGGAGAGAGATGAAGGGGGGAGGGTTAAAGAAGAGAGAGAGATAGGAAGGGGGGTTAAAGATGAGAGATAGAGAGAGTGAGTGTGTGTACAAGAACAAGAAAAGAAATGGGAAGGGAAATGAACTTAGGAGGAAAAATGAAAAACGATGTGAAGTGAGTTGTGGGTTAATGGATTTCTTTCTCTCCCTCTTGTCGGGTGCTTTTGTAAAATAGATAAATGAATAAATAGAAATAAAGTCTAGAGCAGTATTTTCCAATCTTTTTTACTGTGGTAACCGATCAATATGTAATGATCTGTAATCTTTTCATATTCAGTTATTATGTTATGAATAGTGCAGTGTTGTCAGTAGCTATGGGACAAGAACACTTTATACAAAGATTCCAATTTATTCATATTTGAAATATAATTATATTTACTGTAGGTGAGACAAAATTCAGTTTAATTCGTCATAAGGTTCTTGTTGCTCTTTGGCCCCCAAGAAAGTACCCCGTGACCCCCAGGTTGAGAACGCTGGCTTAGATGGAAGTCAGGATATAACACGAAAAATGGGAAGGTTTACATAGTGTTTTCTTTTTTTTTTTTCTCTTTTTTGTGCTTCTTTGCGTATAAACGAGCACTCTCGGCTATACGTGTATGTGTGGGTTTTGGCTTTTGTGTGCGTATGTTGTGCGTACGTGTATCTGTTTTCTAGTTCAGTTAAGTGAAATACGAGAATGGACTATTATGTAATATGTGGCGATTTTAAGGAGAATGAAAACTGTCAAGAAAAATATTATTCGCGGCCACTACACCCAACATATGTGCGTGTGTACCTACATACATACACATTCACACATACACACACACATACACACATACACATACGCACACACACACACACACACCACACACACACACACACCACACACACACACAACACACACACACACACATACACACACACACACATACACACACACACACACACACACACACACGCACACGCACGCACGCACGCACGCGCACGCAGCACAAGCGTGCCCTGGTCACCGTGGTCGAAGTGGATAGGGCGTCATATTCGAATCCGCGATCGCGAGTTCGAATCTGCAACAAGGAGCAAAAATGCTCCCCTCTGCCTGCAACTCGCCGGGGCTGAAAGACATGGAAGGCGCCCGGGCGGAAAGAAGCAAGTCGCCCAGGTTGCAATCAGTTTTCCCTTGCTATGTATATGTATATATATATATATATATATATATAATATATATATATATATAATATATATATATATATATATATATATATATATAGTGTGTGTGTGTTGTGTGTGTTTTGAGTCAGATCTAGACTGAACCATGTGCAACTGACTGGTCTATAAAAGAAAAGAAAATTTTGTGTAAGGTT
>NW_020872320.1:0-2500 GCF_003789085.1 Penaeus vannamei | reverse complement strand
TGATAAAAATAATAGAAATCGTGTTAGTAAAAGCAATAAGAATAGTCATAATAACAGTAATAGTAAGCTTAATATAAATAGCAATATTCATAATGATAATCATAGTAATAGCAACAGTAATAGTAAGAGTAAGAGCAAGAGTAAGAACGCTAGTAATAGTAATAGTAACAATGAATATTACGAAAGTCATGCTAATAATAATAGCCAGGAGGGTAGCAAGCCCCCCCCCCCCCCAACCATTAAATATGCACGACGAAATAAAAAATATTTTGCTTACTTATTTGAACCGAACATATGCATTAATCTTTGTGGAAAAATCAGCATTAGCCAAAATAACTGCGCAATAACAGCTGTTTGATATTTCCATTGGCTAGAAAATGCTCTTCTGTTTGAAGGTCAACCATAATCGTCGGAAATTTGTAACACGAATATCATTTATAAGCTGTTCAAAATCCTCGCGCAATGGAAATAATCATAACAATTGCAATACAGATGATAAGCCGTAGAAAAATACATATATAAATTCTTAGAAATGTCGAAGTCCGGAGGAAAAGTTAGAAGCACAATCTGCAAATGAATGGGACACATAAGAAGAGATAGAGATAGAGATAGAGATAGAGAAAAAGATAGAGATAAAGATAGATAGAGATAAAGATACATAAAAGAAAGAGGCAGAGAGAAAGAAAGTGGAAATGGATATGTATAAAACTCCAGGCTGATTGCAACAATACGAACGGAGACATAATAGAGGCTATAAGAAAGAAGGAAGATTAAGACAGAAAAAAAAAGAAAAAGGAAATAATGAGAAGGAGAAAGTGGAGATAACGATATAAGTTCCCTTTTGGTAAATATTTTTCTTTATCGTGTTCTTTTAAAACATCAATATCTATCAGTATCATTTCATAGGTATTACTTAATAAGTTCCTTTTTTGATAAACATTTTTTTATTTTATTCTTTTATCAGGTATTACCCATTATCATTATCAGAGAAGCAGTATATTTTTCATCAACATATTCATTCTTATTCTCATTTTGATCCTTATAGTCTTCATAAACATCAATCCTGTTGCTAATGACTACCATGAATATCTGTAAATTATCAACATTACCATTTTACAACCAACTAGAAAATATAAGATAAAATGTAGCTTTCCCATGACACAATCAATATTCTTGGTGTTCGTTATATCAGTGAGATATTCAGCTTGTAAGTCAATCCCAGTTTGCAACGTCAAAGTGCAACTATATTGCAAAATTGAGTCGATAGAGCGATAGGTGTGAGGGTCATGACTCAGGTTTAGGGATCAGAATCGGCGATAAGAGGTAATTTTTTTTTTTTTTATCTATCTTTCTGTTTCTATTCCTGGTATTTTTATGTGGTAGATAATTTGGTCGCCAGTTTGGATGTCTTCTTTTGTACTTTCCTCTCTTTCTTTCTTTGTTTCTTTCTTTGTTCTTTGTTTCTTTGTCTTCTCTCTCTCTCTCTCTCTCTCTCTCTCTCTCTCTCTCTCTCTCTCTCTCTCTCTCTCTCTCTCTCTCTCTCTCTCTCTAGCCAGCTGTCTTTTTTATCCATCTCAATTTATTTTGTCTATATCAATCATTCTCATTCTGCTTCATTCACTTTCTATCCATCTACCTCTACCTTTTTATCTATCTATTTTATCTGTCTCTTTGTCTCATTCTATACCTTTCCTTCTATCTCTCTATCTCTGTTTATCCTATTTATTTTATTCCCTATATTTCTACTTAGGCATCTGTCTATTTATCTAACTGTCTATCTAATTCTCAGCCGCTTATGTAATCGTTCACATACTCTTTATCTATTGACGTACCTATTTATCTATTCATTCATGTACCTAATTATCTTTCTAATCCTCTCTCCCTTACCCTCTTCGTTTCTTTATATTTCCCCTTCTCACTTTCCTTCCTATTAATATTGCTTTATTGCTGACGGGAAACTTGGGTATTGGAAATAACTTTATTGTGAAACTTGTTCTCTCTCTCTATTTCACTCTCTCTCTCTCTCTCTTTCTCTTCTCTCTCTCTCTCTCTTCTCTCTCTCTCTCTCTCTCTCTCTCTCTCTCTCTCTCTCTCTCTCTCTCTCTCTCTCTCTCTCTCTTTCTTCTCTCTCTTTCTCTTCTCTCTCTTCTTTCCCTCTCTCTCTCCTCTCTCTCTCTCTCTCTCTCTCTCTCTCTCTCTCTCTCTCTCTCTCTCTTCTCTCTCTCTCTCTGCTCTCTCTCTCTCTTCTCTCTCTCTCTCTCTCTCCGCAGCGTTCTGAGGGCCTCTGCGCTCTGGCCTCTCGTAGGGGTGCGAGGTTTTGCGGTCGTCTGACGGTCGTAGTGCTTTGAGGGGGGGCTTCCTGCGATCTCATCTCTTTGCCTCGAGGGGTATCGCGGTCTTGGGTTCTCGTGCCTGCTCTAACTGGCGTCGGCGGGTGACGTGGCTCTTTCTTTCTTTTTTCTCGACATCTCTGGCTCCTCTCGCTCTCTCTCTCTCGTCG